>PVJH01026736.1:0-29625 GCA_004026705.1 Nesogale talazaci
TGCTCTAAATAACTTTGAATCAATACCACTCTGTCTACAGTTTGGGAAGTTTGATCAAAAGAATGAAACTCACAATGGAAGTCTGTATCTAATTCTTCCACCATGGATATCAAACTCTGAGTCCAGTGTTGAACTCTGGGAGCATTATTTAAGGAGAGAAGTCACAGAGCTTACCATTATTGGGAAGACTTGGGGGAAATCTACAGTGAGCGTGTCCATCCAGCAGAGGAAAGTTGAGTGGCAAATGGAAACTAAAGTCAAAAGTCTGGAGCCAAGAGCTTAGCGTCCAAGGAGACCTGGCTATAATCCAATCATTTCCCTAACAGGACTACAAAAATTAGGTAAATGTCGTTTTGGACAGAAAGCTGTATCAGATTTTACCCAAAAAGAGATGATGAAAGTTGTGTTGTGAAAAGGAGGAGGATGCAAGACATCTGTGATGTCTCCTTTCAATTGAGCCCTGCGGAGTGTTTTCTGGTATGGTACATCTCAGAAAACATACCAAACTCGGGTTTTTTCTCATCTCCACTTCCAGCAGCAAGTATGTCATTAGGGTCGGCTTCCAATTCTGTGCTTCACAAAGAGCCCAGTGCCAACAATGCTGGAGGTAACTTGCTATGGGTGGCAAAAAGTGCTTCCCATCACACCTCAAAGTCCATGTGATTGGTAGTGTCTGTCTAGAGCAGTGGTTCTCAACCTTCCTAATGCCGCAACCTTTAACATCATTCCTCATGCTGTGGTGACCCCCAACTATAAAATTATTTTTGTAGCTACTTCATAACTATAATTTTGCGACTGTTATGAATCGGTGTGTAAATAGCCGATGTGCAAAATGTATCCTTATTGTTACAGATTGAACACAATGAAAGCATAGTGATGTATCACAGAAACAGCATGTCACTATATGTTGTAAAATATTTATTTTAATTACAAAGAAATGAAACCTTGTATTGAAGCATGGTGTACCATGGGTAACAGTCTTCATGCCAGCTACTTATATGTAAGCATATCTGCGTGTGGGTGGACTCACCTGGAGATGGATTGAGGAGTGATATCTCAGTTCCTAAGACCATCGGAAATATGCTTTAGAACCACTGGTCTAAAGCCTGCTGGACAGAATTCTAGGTTCATATTAGACTGAATGGGGACCAGTTATTTTAGGTCCATCCTAGGTAAGGAAGGAAACAATTTTTAAAAATAAAGAGGCAGTAGAGTATCTGGAATAAAAGCTGAGTGAAGAGTCATTCTATGAATCACTTGAGTTTAATATTTTCCCTTCCAGCAATCCTTAGATATGAAACAATAGTTCCCTTATTCTTACATACTCTGGATATCAGTTTATGGACTCCAGCCATGCCCCGAGTGTTGCAAAATTTAATTTAAAAACATTTCTTATTTTCTTTTCCTGATCAGAGATTAATGAGAAGTGTTGCTAAAACATTACTGTAACCCAATCTGAGGCACCCAGAGACATGAGAGAATGCTGCTTCAAAATGGGGCCATCAGTCTGCACTTAGGTCTTCCATGAACTGATAGAAAATGAGACATGTTAACTTATTATGGAGGCAGGAAGTTGACTGAAGTAGTAAAGTACAACTTTGAGGCAATTAGACACTGGATGAAAGAAACCCCAAATATGAACTGCCGTCACACAAACTAGAAATATCATTTGGTCTCCTGCAAGTTAGTATATCTCACCATGAATCCCCTCTTAAAGAAATGAAAATACACTGAAGCTTCAAAATGAAGTTTCACTACCTTTTAATTCCATTTTTCCATGAACTTTTTTGATCCCTCTTGTTTAAGAACACCCTATCATCCAAAGAAGAGTGTGTGTGCAGTGCTCAGGCCCATCCTAGATCAATTAACATGCAAGAGGTCCCCAAATATTACTCTCTCCAGAGCTCCCCACATAGTGGCAGGATGCAGCCACACGAGTGCTGACATCCATATATGGCGGTGGTTTTTCAATCAGAGGCCATTTTGCTCCCAGGGACATGTGGAAATTAGGGGAAGCACTTTAATGATCATAACTGTGGGTTTGTTACTGGCAATAGAGGCCAGAGACAGTGTTAAATACAATGAACAGAACAGTCTCTTGCAACAAAGAATGAACTAGTCTCAAATACCAATCAACATGTGATCTGCCAGAAATCAGTGTTGGTAGGTTCTGGAATTATATGACAAATACTCAATCTCAGGAATTATACAGAGTCTCACAGAGTCAGAACCTGCATTCTTAACAAGATTCCCAGAAGGTTTGGATGTGCATTAAAATTTTGGAGACACTGTTTTAGAGCACATAAAAGTCAGTAGGTGTTCATCCCTTCTTCTTCTCTCTTTAAATTCCAATATCTGATAGCAGAGCCCAAGGATATTTCAATGTTAATTCAGATGATTTTCATGTACAGCAGAGCCTGAGGATCACTGCACCAAAGTCATAAAACTCGCTTTGGGATGATGCTCACGATCAGTCACGATCAGTAAGAAGGAGATCTGAGCAGACACACAAAGAAATGCAGACGGTGATATATCCAGTTATTGTGTCAATGCAGTCACAGGCAGAGCTACAGCAAAGGAAAAGACAGGATCTTGGCCTCAGGGTAAGGAAATTGATACAGACAACCCGATCTAAGATCTCCTAAAAGATGAAAAGGACACCTTAGCATATTTGCCTCCCAATTTCTCTGTTTCATAGTCTCCGAGTAGCCTGCTGACTGTACATTTAAAAAACATACTGCAAGTTACTCTGGGAGATGGAAGATGAAGGTCAAGTGACTGAGGCACAGAATGACATAGACAATAAAGTTAAGAAGGAACGACAAAATACGGGTAGTTAATAGAAGAGCATATCTTATTTTCTTTTCATGATCAGAGATTAATGAGAAATGTTGCTAAAACAGAAGCTAGAAAGGTACATGATAGGTAGGCAGACAGATGGATGATAGACAGACCAAAAGACTTTATTATTGGTTACCATCAAGTAGATTCTACCTCAAGACAACCCCCAGTGTTGAAGGGTAGAATTGCTCCAATGAATTATTCATTGGCGGAGCCCTGGTATGATAGGAAAGGTTCATTGTGCCAGCATGGCCAATGAACAAACACATGTGGGGTTAATTGAAGGGCTGAGAGATAAATGGCTCGGCCAACTTTGCCTTACAGGTCTCTTGTTTCCTGATAGTTGGACCAGGGTGCAGCTGCTTTTGCTACTTCTCTGCCTTAAACTTTCTGTGAGACATCCCAGAGGAGAAGTCACACGGACCTACCCTGATACAGCTCTGGGTGCTGGGGAAGCTGCGTGGAGACACCTGTCAGAGCTGGAATCTTACACACACACTGATTCGGCTTTCCTCCTGTATTCAGAGTCATCGTGTGCATTTTGCAAGACCGAGGAGGACTTTGTAGCTCAGGGTGAGATATCTGAGCTCATGTCAGACTGATGGACTTGGGCGCACTGGGCTGAGATGTTTTCTTAATGTACACTAACTCTCTCTATAAAATCTTTCTTATTAAATATGAGTGTCTCTGAATTTTGTTTCTCTGGTCTACCCAGACTAACTCACCTGGTGACGTAGTGGGTTGTACATTAGCCACCTAACTGCATGGGGCTAACGGTTTCATGCCACTAGCTGCTCCATGGGAAAAAGGCGAGTCTTTCTACTTCCATTGAGAGTGACAGTCTCGGGGGCTGAGCCACAGTGGCATAGTGGTTGAGTGTGGGACTGCGGCCCACTGGCTTGGCGGTTCAAATCCAGCAGCAGCTCTCCAGGAGCAAGGCTGGGTCTCCCACTCCCACCAGAGGCAGTGATGCCAAAAAAAAAAAAAAAAGAGTTACAGTCTCAGAAACTCACAGGAGGCAGTTCTACCCTGCCCTGTAGGGTCACTATAAGCATCAGCCTGATGGAGTTTTGGAGGGGTTGGTAAACTTTCAGAAGAGTTTTCTTGGAGAGAGAGGGAGAAAGAGGGAAGGAAAAATGGAGGGAGAACAAAAGAGACCAAAATGATTTGGTACATTTTTGAAATATGTCCTTTACCTGCATAGCTCATTTATTTTCAGCCTGGGTAAAAAGGGGAGTACGTGTGTCTTTGGGTGCAGTAAAGGCATTTGTCTTAGTTCAGTTTAGACACTATTAATTATAGAAATCAGAACACTCTGGAACAAACAGACAAGAAAGCAAGACATCCTCCATACCCACAGAGCCAATTAGCCCCATCCCCACAGCAAACCGTGGGTATCCCCTTATCTGTTTTATGTGTCCCTAAATTAGCATTTCCAGGGCATCTCATGAAAATGGAATCACAAGTCACATAACACACAACACAATTGGCTTATCCATTCAGTAGTTGACAGATATCTGATTGCTTCCCATTTGGGACAATTAAGACCACTGCTGTTTTGACATTTTCCTATTCTATCTTTTTTAATAGTTTTATTAAGATATGATTAATATATCATGCAATTCAATAGTTACATTATATTAAGAAGAGTGCTGCAACCATTACCACAGTCAACTTTGGAACATGTTCTTCTTTCTTGTACCCACAGCTGTCGACTCTCCATTTCTCCCCAATACACCATTCCATGCACCAGGAAATTATTAATCGAGCTACTATCTTCATAGGCTTACCCTTCCTGACTTTTCTACAGAGAACATACAAAACAAAGGCAAAAAAAAACATAAAAGACCCAGCAACAATGACCAAATAAAGCAGAGAAAAATGTCAATAAAAAAGAGAGCAGAAAATATTTAGAAACCAAAATAAATTCAAAATGAAGATCTAATAACAAAATGTTACATTTCAGCCTATTAACAGATGCTAAAACCCACCTTACTGATATTAAGGTTACTCACATTCCCAGACTGTAGTCAATGGGGATTCACTGTAGCCACATGGATTCACAATGCATGTATGTTTTCAATTTCTTTATTTTTTTTTCAATTTCTATTAAGTGGATTCCAAGTAGAATTTCTGGGTCAAATGACAAATATATGTTAATCCTTTTAATAATACATTAATGTATAAATGCATTTATTGACATATATAGACAATATGCCTTAGCATAGTATAAAGTTATTCCCATGTGGTAGTTGCATAATCTGTTGTCAACTTGAGAATATGAAGAATAAAGGGGTGGGGTTTTGCCTGTCAATTAGGTCACACCTTGATGACCTCATTTGGAGGCGCTAAGGAGATAAACAGCTCCCTGAAGGCGGGACACTCACACACACACTCCTTGTGAGACATTCGTGCTGACAAACCGCATGGAACGATGCTGAGAGAGCCAGAGCCCTGGAGCTGGAGGAGCCATGTGGAGACCCACAGCAGCGCTGAGATGCTTCTACCACCACTGGATCCACAAGACTGCAACCACTGGCCTATAATTTTCCGTCCTTCATTGTCATTGCATGTGTTGCATGAGTCTGAAGAGAGATTTATAGATTGGTATCAAACAAATGTGCTAATATTGAACTTAAGGACTTGATCTGGATCAGGCTGGGATGTTTTCTTAATATACAATTACTCTTTAAGTAAAACTCTTTTTTATACACACACATGAGTGTCTACAAATTTGTTTCTCTAGTCAACCTAGTCAACACACACATCATTCTGCTTCCTTTGTAAAAATGTTCCTAGAAAAGAGACGAAGCAGTCAGGGTACGGTGGAACACTGATACAACTTTCCTCTAGTTCTTTAGTGCTCCCTCCCCCAGACTATCATGATCCCAATTCTACCTTAAAAATCTGGCTAGACCAGAGGATGCACACTGGTACAGATTAAAATGGGAAACACAGGGATTCCAGGACAGATAAAGCCCTCAAAACCAGTGGTGAGAGTGGTGATACTAAGAGGATGGAGGGAAGGTAGGGCAGAAAGAGGGAACCTATTACAAGGATCTACATAGGACCCCCTCCATGGGGGACAGGCAACTGAAAAATGGATAGGGGGATGTCGGGCAGTGGAAGATATGACAAAATAATACTAATTTATAAATTATCAAGGGTTCATCGGGGGGTTGGGGGGGAGGAAGGAAGTGAGGAGCTGATAACAAGGGCTCAAGTAGAAAGAAAATATTTTGAGAATGATGATGGCAACAAGTGTACCAATGTGCTTGACACAATGGATAGATGGATGGATTGTGACCAGAGTTGTGCACGCCTCCAATAAGATGATTTTTTAAGAGAAAGAAAAAGAAAATATTCTTCAATGTTCTTTGAAAGTTTTCTCACAAAATTAAGAATCAACATATTAAGTTCAAGAAGTCAAAGAAATAGTTTTATTCCTTACTTCCTTTTTATTTATTATTAGGTTTATGGCTGGTATTTAGCACTCCGCCTGTTTAAAAACAAAAGAAACCTTGGTAATATAGTGGGTTCTGATGGGGCTGTTAGCTTCCTAACTGGAAAATCAGCAGTTTGAAACCACCAGCTGCTCCACAGGAAGAAGATGATGCTTTCTGCTCCCATAGAGAGTACAGCCTCGGAAATGCACAGAGACGGGTCTACTCTACCCTCTTATAGGGTTAGGATGAGTAGGAAGCCACTGAATGATGGTGAGTTTATTTTATCTCCAAAAGTGAGAAGAGAGGACTCAACATCCCATGAGCAACTCTGCTGTGCATAGTGAGGCACATAGCACCAGGAAACAGTGCCTGATCCTCAGCTTGCCTCAGGATCATTAGCTTGTTATAGACCCTTGTCACAACCATGAGGGCTGTCCATTTCTTGAACGTTCCCCTTATTTTTACAGACTCTCTATTTTACTGAACATTAAGACTCTTCCCAGCAATTAGTCTGTTCTAATGATGCCTCCCATGTAAGTAAGACGCCGTCTAATCATCTGAGTTGATGATGCTAGAGAGTATTCTGACTAAACTACCTTCAAACTGATTTTTCTGCCATTCCACAGCATATCAATATTCTTCCTGAACACCGCAATTTGAATGCATCCAGTAGTCTGCTTCCTTCTTCCTTTTCCAATTCTCCAGAAACGTGAGGTGGCTGGAAAAAAAAAAAACTACGGCTGTGGGCAAGTGCACGTTAGTCATCAAATTAGTAACTTTGATTTTGGGGGGGTGGTTTTTTGGTTTGTGTTTGGTTTTGGGAGGCATCGCTGCCCTCTGGTGGTGGGAGTAGGAGGCCCAGCGTTTGCTCCTGTGGAGCCGCTGCTGGAATTGAACCTCCATCCCAGTGAGCCACAGTCCCGTGCACAACCACTACGCCACCGGGGCTCAGGCCCGTAGCTTTGATTTTTTTGTGCATCAGGAAATAATTTGGGCAGCAGATTTGCTCAATGTCATGTGTTATATGTGGTTCCTTGACTGACGTGTCAATAGGAGCTGACTGCTCATCCAAATAGAATGAAACTCCCGGGATCAATCAAGGTTGAATCACAATGGCAGCCTCCTGGAAGACAGTGGCAACAGCCCCCACCAACAAAGTCATTCATGGCACCACAATTGTGTGATAACTCACAAGTCTCTTAAATTGACACAATTTAACTGATCTGGCCTATGAGTTTTCACCTATACTTCGTCTGTCTCCTTTTTCTCCTCTCTTTTTCGTATGTTTATTCTGGTAATCTAGCCACAATGTGTGAGGAAGCCAAGAGGACAAAAGTAAGACACCCATCCATGCTACAGCTACAATCCTAGGTAAGCTCTCGCCCTATACTCAGCTCCTACCAGACACGTGAGTACCTGAGGCTTCGACTGATCTCCACCATCAGCCTGAGGACTTTCCAACAACTTTCGAGCCACCTCGACGGAGGCTTCATGGAGCTGTCAAGCTTTTGACACTTACCTCTGCCCCATTGTTGTTTGATGTTTTGAATCAATTCTGACTAAACTCTTGCTATAATCAATCTTGTTGAGTGTCTTCCTATTTTGTTCTGACCCCCTACTTTTTTTTTTTGAACATGTAAGGTAAGGAACTATTTTTAATTTTATTATAAAGTACTTAAACGGAACTTTCAGAACAGAAATAATGAGGAAGCTCATGCATTGTGAAGAATGTCACCTAACAGCTTGTGTAGAAATTGGGGATCTAGACGATTCTGTAAGCCAGGGGCCCTCAAACTTTTTTAACAGGGGACCAGTTCGCTGGCCCTCAGACCATTGGAGGGCCGGGCTACAGTTAAAAAAAAACAACTATTAACAAATTCACTGCAGGCCCGGGATGAGTCCACTGCTAAGCAGGACAACAGTGGTGGCAAAAATATTCTGGAGGGTTGGATGAATGTCCTCTGTGGGGGGCATGTGGCTCCGCAGGCCCTGCAGCCCCAGGACCCCTGCAGTCACCACAGAAAACACAATGAAATCAATTTTTAAAAAATGAGAAGCAAGGTCTGAAAAGTGCCAACATCAGCAGAAAAGAAAAACTAATAATTTCACTTAAAACTTAAACTCACTGCCATCAAGTCCATGCTGACTGATAGAGATGCCTAGGACAGCCCAGTACTGCCCCTGTGAGTTTCAAAGACTAACTCTTTGTAGGAAAATGTTATCATAGGTTGTTTAACAAAAGTCAGGTTTCAAAAATTAAAGGTGTTTTTGTTTGTTTGTTTACCTTTTCTTATCTTTTTGATTAATCATTTTATTGGGGGCTCTTACAAATCTTATAACAATCATCCAATTGCATGAAGCACACTTGTACATATGCTGCCATCAAAACATTTTCTTTCTACTTGAGCCCTTTTTTTAACTCTCGCTCCTCCACCCTTCATTCTCCTGAACCCTGGATCAATTATATTATTGTTGTTATTTCATGTCTTACTCTGTCCATTGGCTGACCCCTACTTTACCAAGCTTGACATTTTTCTCCAGGTCCCTCCGGATAACATTTTGAAATGATGTTGAGACAAAAATCTCACCATCCTCTACTTCCACGTGACACTCAGGTCAATTCTTCAACCAGGTCTTTGATACTCTAGGTCCCAAAGTTATCGTATACATCCAATCACTTGTTTTCCTGGAGCTTGATTGTAATAGGGATTTGATGAGGTACCTGAGCATGCTGCCACCATGGGCCATCTCTTCAAGAAATCAAGGAAAACAAGACAAAACAGTGGAAGAATCCAGGAAAACAAGAACAAAATAAATAGACAATTCGATATAATATAAAATTAGCAAGTAGAAATGCAAACTATGACCAATAAATTTTCAGAAATAAACAACTCGATAGAAGCACATAGAAGTAAAATCAGGAAGATAGAATCAATGTAACAGATGAAAAGCCCCTTGAAAGCTTTTTTTAGACAAAACCTGAGTAAAAAGCATCAATAAAATCTAAGACTTATGTAAGACACTTACAAGAGGAAAAAGTTACATGTAATCGGAATCCCAATACCGAAGGAAAAATCAATCACACAGCAGAGATAATTGTAAAAGATCCTCTGACAGAAAACATCTCTAATATCATGAAAGATGAGAAGATTTCCATTCAAATCTGGATGTTTACCTGTAGCCTAATCATCATACCTTACACCACACCTAACTATAAAACATAAAACTCTAAAACTCATGGAAGAAAAAAGAGGGAAAACATTAAGGGCCTTAATATATTAATATATGCATATATCCAATACCAAACAGGAACAAAATTATACAAACAACAGAAGATGAACTAGATAAGTGCGAACTCCTAAAAATTAAACATTTAGTTGATCAAAAGAGCAAAAAGAGTCCTTACAGGCTGGGGGTTAAATTTTTGGCTATGACATAACTGACAAAGGTCTAATCTCTAAAATGTATGGAAATTTTTCACTGCTACAAAATCAAAAAGATTAAGACTCCAGTTTTAAAATGGACACGGAATATGAACAGGTATTTCACACCAAAGAAAACTTTCATATGGCTACCAGGCATATCTTGGCATCGTTATCTATTAGAGAGATGCAAATCAAAAACCACATATTACTTCAACCCAACAATAATAGCATATTACCAAAACGAACAGCAAATGCTGGCAAGATTTATGTTGATTCAACCTTTCACCTGCTGCTGCGAGAATATGAACTGGTACATATATTCAATTTCCAACAACAACTCATATACTCTTGGGGCGTGCAAGCCCGTCTAAATACAGGTAACCACAGACTTAACAAAGGGGTCTGTACCCTGAGGTCATTGGAGGAGTAACCTATCACCGCACTGGAAGCAGGTAAGGAAGAGTGACTACGCCCTGAGTCCTGAGAGCAATAAGACATGTCTGCTTCTATAGTTAAAGCTGCCAGCCAGATAGCAGTCAGCCATGTGCTTGCAAGAGATAACTTTATGGCAACATTCTTATGGGAGGATATTGTGGGGAACAATATCAATTATAAGAATGTGATTTGAGGGCTGCGCCTCGGTGGCATAGTGGTTGTGCGTGGGACTTCAGCCCACTGGGTTGGAGGTTTAAATCCAGCAGCAGCTCTTCAGAAGCAAGGCTGGGCCTCCTACTCCCACCAGAGGGCAGTGATGCTTCCCCCCTCTCCCCAAAAAAGGAAGAATGTGATTGGCACTCCTCTCTAACTTACAAGTGTGATGGCTTTCCTCTACCCCAGAATCCCAACCTATTGGGCTTCTAAAAATATAAGAAAGAATTCATCCAATAGACTCTCTTCCCAGTCCTCTGTTTCTCACAACTCACAATAACAAAAGGCTTAAATGCCCCTGAACGCATGACTGGATAAATACACTGTGACACATACACACAAGAGGATACTTCACAACAAGGAAACATCTCACAACATGAATGAAGTTGAAGGACACGATGCTGAGTGAAATAGCTGAATCCTAAAAGGCCAACTATTGGATGAGATTACTACTATTTAAAACTTGAGAAAAGGATTATTTACCGATTACTAGGGATGAAGAAAATTACTCACATCGTAGAAGATAGGTATTGGTAATTGTGAAGGGAAAGGTAACATGAGTATGGAGGAAGCCAACACAACATGACCAAGGCAAAGGAAGGCCCTGAAAGGACAGCTGTGAAAGGGCAGCTCTGACAGGACCCTGGGGATGGTGCTGGCTAAGTGTTGCACTGCTAACTACAAGGTCAGCAATTAAGAGTCGCTATGAGTTGAAATCATCTCCATGGCACTGTATGTGCTTTGTTTTGTTTTGTTTTTAATGATTATAACAACTATCAGTTCCCATTAAGATTTCATCTCTAAAACCCTCCGGGCTGTTCTGTGCTGTTCTAGAGAGCGGCTATGCATTGGATCCCACTTGAGGACAGTGGGTTTGGTTGTTGGTCACGTTCATTACTCAGGGTCCCTGGTGCCGTGGGTCAAGTGTGAGGCTAGTAACAGAAAGCCCTGTCGTTCACACGCATTCAAAATGCCAGTTTTGCCACTGAAGAAGAATGGGGGAGTCTGCTTCTGTAATCACTTACAGCCTTAGAGACCTTATCGAGCAGTTCTGTTCTCTCCCAGGGGAGCACAGTGAGTCAGAACCCATCCCAGAGCAGTGGGTTCGGTATTAATTTGTTAGGATAATTATCCACTGCCAGCGTGCAGATTCAGATCCATAGGGACCACATAGGACAGGATAGATCTGTCTCTGGGTTTCTGAGGTTATAAGTCCTTATGGGAGCAGGAGGTCTCACCTTTATCTCACTGAGTGGCTGGTTGGTTCAAATTGCTGACCTTCTGGTTAGCCGCCCAACACATAACCCATTGTGCTGCCAGGACTCCTGGCTGTGGCAATTACTATAACATGAACAATCCGGAAATAGCAGTAATAAGAAACAACAAAAGTAATTTATGAATAGATGCATAGGTAGATATGTATGTGCAAAAGGGGTGTAGAAAGGCATAAGGAGCATACCCATTTGCAGATATACATTTTGTCGTGACTATTTCTGCATACATAACTGTAGGTGCTGCATCTATTCTAATTTATGAGACTTACAAGCACACGGGGGAAATGTCTTAGCTATACCTCACACTTCATGGATTGAAATTCCTAGGGGAAGGACCATCGATTCAGGAGATAATCTACATCTGTTGCTTTGAGTCACTTTACTGGGGGCTCACACAGCTCTTATCACAATCCATACAAACAACCATCGTCCATGTGTCACCATCATTCA
Organism: Nesogale talazaci; assembly: GCA_004026705.1. NCBI lineage: Eukaryota > Metazoa > Chordata > Mammalia > Afrosoricida > Tenrecidae > Nesogale > Nesogale talazaci. The sequence continues at coordinate 12,085 of PVJH01026736.1, forward strand.
TTGCTACATCTTCGTTGATATGGATCATTTTCTGTGTCCTGTTTTGGTGCGCAGAGTCTGAGATTCTAAACGTTTACAAGTAATCATCTAAAATACAACTATTAGTCTTTTCCTATCTAGAGCAAAGGAAGAGAAGAAATCTAAATGCTTGTGAGGGAATTTGACCCAAAGACTAATGGACTGCATGAACCACAGCTTACATGACCACAAGGTCAGAGGAACTCAATGTTCCTGGCTGCCACTACCGACCCCTCTAACTGGGATCATAACAAAGGGTTTTCAACGGAGCAGAAGCAAAATATAAAGCAATAAAATTCACAAGAAAGATCTGATTTACTGGTTTGACAGAAAATGGAGGCACCCCTAGGGAAGCGGTCCTAAGACACGCTCCTGATCTACAACTGAAACCATTCCTCCAAACAACTTTTCAGCCAAACATCAAGACAATTAAAAAACGATCAAGAGGAACATGTCCCTTAGCACAATTAGTTATACAAACTCAAAAGGACATTTTCCCAAAAGCAAAGATGAGAAGCAGAAAAGGGTTAAAACTTCAGATGGGGCTGAACCCCAGTGGCACAGTGGCTGAGTGCGGGACTGCGGTCCACTGGCCTGGCAGTTCAAATCCAGCAGCAGCTCTCCAGGAGCAAGGCTGGGCATTCCCCTCCCACCAGAGGGCACTGATGCCAAAAAAAAAAATTCAGATGAAAGAAAAAGGGGAGCCCGAGGTAGACTGAGGGAGCGTGTTGACACATGGCGGTCAATGGGGGGGGGGAAATGTCATGGAATTCTTTACATACAAATGATGAGATGGGAAATGAATTTAGTCTGTTAACTTAGAGGTTGTGGAGTCAGTTCTAACTCATAGCAATCCCACGTACAACAAAACACTGTCCTGTCCTCTGCTATCCTTACAGTTGTTATGCTTGGGCCCCATGTTGCAGTCTTGCTGTCAATCCATCTTAAGGAGGGTCTTCCTGCTTTTCCCTGTCGACTCTACTAAGTGTGATAAGGCACAGGCCTCTCCTGATAATGTATCCAAAGTATAGGAGATGAAGAGTGCTCCTTGATTCTAAGAAGCACCTGGTGGTGTTTCTTCCGAGACTCTCCTTCTCGCCGTCCATGATATTTTCAACACTCTTTGCTAACCCCATAATTCAAACGCATCAATTCTTCTTCAGTCTTCCTTTCACCAGCAGATGAGGCGACAGAAAATGCCATGACTTCTCTCAGTCAACTTTAGTCTTTGTGTTTCAAAATTCTTGCTCTTTGAAGAAATTTGGGGCAGCAAATTTGTCCCATGAAATACGTTATTTCTCGACTGTTGCTTTCATGAACATCGATTGTGGGTTCGAGTAAAATGAAATCCTTGACAGCTTCCATCTTTTCTCTCTTTGTCAGACTATTGTCTATTAGCCCAATTATGACGATTTGGCTTCTTGACATGGACTTGTCACCACACTGAAGGCTGTTGGCTTTGATTCTTATTAACAAGTGCTTTAAATCTTCCTTACTCCCAGCAAACAAGGTTGCGTCATCTGCATGCCCCCGGTTGTGAATTAGTCTTCCTTCTCCCACTCCGATGTCCCATTCTTCTTCACATAATCAACTTCTTGGATTATTTTCTCAGTGTGTGAGTCCAGGTACACTAGAGAAACAAACTCATAGACACGCATATGGATATAAGGGAAAGGTTGACATTGAGAAAGGGATGGAACATTGAGAAAGTATCCCAACCCAGTCCAGTTCAAGGTCACAAGTCCAATGTTAGCCCATATGTCCAACAGCAGTCCATAAAGTCCCCTTCCGATTTGTGAAGTCATAGGCCAGTGGGTGCAGAGTCTTGTGTGTCCGATGGTAGTAGAAGCAGCAAAACCATCTCAGCACTGGCAGGGGTCTCTCTGTGGTTCCTCCGGCTTGAGAGGTCTGGTTCCATCAGGGTAAGGCATTGTGACTTCTCCTCCAGCTCCTCCAGTTAGGGAGACAGTCTCTCATCTCCATGAGGAAAATATCATGAAACTTCCCAGAATTCTCAGAGAAAGCCATACCCACAGAGGTATTATTGGCTATCTCTAGATTGAAGGCTAGACTCCACCCCTAGACTTCCAATCATGAAATATACATCCAGTATATGACGGCCACACTCAGGATACAAATTGACTAAGTATGGTGAGAGCCCTTTCCTGATTTTAAACCATGTAGCATTCCCTTGCCCTTGGTCCATATACAGATTCTATATGAGCACAGTGAATGTTCAATACAAAAACAATAATTCTATCCATAACACTAAACAAGATTTCCCCACTGTCATGATTATATCCAGTATCACATTTAGTTTGTTTGTTTTCATTATCATCCACTTCTATGGTGTTATCTATATATTAGAGAAAATAAAATTTTAATTACATTTCTTGGGGTCTTGTGTTTCTGAAAGTGGCATATGATTGCCAGTGGGATTTGCCATAAGAAGATTTGATAGCTGCACATTAGACAGAAGTGATCTCAAGCAGTGGACAGCTGGGTTGTGTTCCCAAGACATTCCCCTCCCTTGGGACTCTAAATCTGTGACTATTTTATTGGCTTCCAACAGCTCCCTGCCTTCTTGAATTAGGGGTTGCATTGACTTTTGTTCCTCCCAGGGCTCCTCAAACTACGGCCCACGGGCCACCTGTGGCCTACCAAGGACATTTATCCAGCCCGCCGGGTGTTTTTACCGCTGCTGTTGACCTGCTTAGCAGCCAGGGTCTGCAGTGAATTTGCTCTTAGTTGGCTGTTTGTTTGTTTGTTTGTTTAACTATAGCCCGGACCTCCAATGGTCTGAGGAACAGTGAACTGGTCCCCCCGTTTAAAACGTTTGAGGATCCCTGCTCAAGACGATCAGCTGTAAGGCATAATTCCCAGTAATATATTCAATTCAGTATAAAATACCTACTATGATTTCTGAGATTTCTCACCCCTTACGGTCAGCAAGAAGATGTCATTCAGGAACCTTCACAGCTTCCCACCAACAAACAGGAAGCTACAGTTTTGGAGAGAGTGGCTCCCAAAACTCACTGTCAATGAGTCCATGTCTACTCACAGGCAATGCAATAGATCATGATCCAACTGCCCCTGTGGATTTTTGAGACCCTAACTCTTTATAGGCATATAAAACCAGGTCTTTCTTTCAAGGAGCCTCTAGTGATTTTGAACTGCAGAGCTTGGAGATCACAGCCTAAGGAGCAACCACTATACCACCAGGGCTTCTGCTTCGGAGAGAATAGGGAAGCATAAATTGTGTACAGTCAGCAATTCCTCTTCTGTTGCAAAGAAAAGGAACTGAAAGGTTTTTTCCTAATGCCTTTCCAGTTTAATAGCCTGGTAAAATAGCCAATCAGTTTTTTAGAGCTAAGCAGTATCATAAATTGCTGAGCAAAAGCTTGAATTTAAGATTCTATTACAGCATGTAAAGTATCTTTGAATGGTGCATGTTAGGAAAAGGCACCCCTTTTACAGCCACTGTTCTCAAGAACCACTTCCTGGGTTCCAAGATGTAACCTGCAATAGCTTCCCACTTTTGGAAGTCTGAGAAATTAACCATTTTCCTTTGATATTCTGTATAAATATCATATTTCCAGGGGTTCTGTGCTTTTATGAGATGTTGGTCATTGTGGGGCCTACAAAACTGGAGGAGAGGCATGAAGCAATAAACTGTTCCCTAGATCTGCCAATATTCTGGTATGATTCATAGTCGCATGGTTTACCTGCCATTTATGGTATATTATTTTAAAGGAAACTCCAGCAAGGTTAGGATCAGTGGGAAGAAAAGGGGGGGGGGGGAGGAAACGAAGGGGTGTTAGAAAGGATAATGGGTGGGGAAAGAAAAAAACAATCACCTATATGGGTAGGTTAATGGGATACTTTTACCATTTTGATGGGATGTGATATGCAAAGACATCTGGTATGTTTATCTTTTGTGTGCTATAATCAGAGACCGTCTTCCTGCCCAGGGAGGACCACCTGTTCCGCAAGTTCTTCTATCTCCCCTTCCTGCCCTCCACAGAGGACTACTATGACTGCCAGGTGGATCACTGGGGTCTCGACAAGCCGATTCTTGAACACTGGGGTACGAGTCCTCCTTATCTCCCTTGTTTCAGATGATGCCCTTGTCTGGTCCCTTGAGAACCAGCATTCCCCAACTGCTTGATACCATCTGCTCTAATCCAAATACTTTGTCTTCTTCAATCAATCATCTTTTTCTAGTATCTAGTCAGCAATCCCTTCACTCTACTATTCTATTTCCTCTTCTTTAATTATTAATAACTGGCCTCTTTAGTAAGTAATTTATATTTGCTACTAAGTGCTGCCTCCCACCACCATGGTGATCTGTGATCTCTCTTCTTTTATCCCTAGAATTTGAAGCGCAGACCATGTTCCCAGAGACAACAGAGAACATGGTGTGCGTCCTAGGCCTGGTTGTGGGTCTGGTGGGCATCGTTGTTGGTACCATCTTCATCCTCAAGAACGTCCACAAAAACAATGCTGCTGAACGCCCCCGTGGGCCTCTGTGAAGCGCCTGGAGGTGGGTTTGGTGTGGTCATAGGAAGACATTTATGAAATTTTCTGAGTCGGGAGAAACAGTGGGAAAGGAAATGTAGCGGCCCAAAGGAATATGGGTGCATACGGCTGTGGTTCTTGATTCATATTCCTAAGATAGAGTCCGACAGAGGTATTATCTGGCATCTCAGAACCTCAGGACCCCACATCCTATTCAAGAGATGTGCACCTAGACCACAGCTTACGTCTCGGTGTGATCTCCAGGGCCGCATTGCGTTGTTTCACATTAGAACACTACATCCAGTCATCTACGAATAACAGCTGCAAGGTTTGGCCATTTCCTTGCTTACGTCTCCAAAGGAGGCTGTCAATCTGCTAGCACGTTCAGAGCTTGTTCCCTTGGATTCGTGTCACGAAATAGAAACTTCCCAGAACCCTGTAGCTGCTTCAGCTTCTCCAAACTGAAAAGTGTGGTGGGATGCTCTAAACCAGTGGTGCTCGGCCTTTCTAATGCCGTGATCCATCAATCCAGTGCCTCGTGTGGTAGGTGATCCTCCTAACCACAAAATTATTTTCATTGCTACTTCATAACTGGAATTCTTCTATTGTGACGAACTGGGCAACCCCCGTGAAAGGATCGTTCGACCCCCAAAGGGATCGCAACTCACAAGTTGAGGACCGCTAAGGTAAAGCATGACCTGCTCATCCATGCTCACTGAGAGAGTACAGTACAGTAGTGCACTTTGGATGAGTTATATTTACTATGGGGCAGGTGATATGGAGCTTTTTCCAAAGTCAAAATATTGAAGGAGGAGAGGAGGGAATCTGAAGAAGGGCGAAGCTCAAAATATCCATCTTAAACTCCCTTCTTACGCTGTGTGTCCTGCTACACGTATGGCCTTTCCTAGAAGATCACGGAAGACATTTCTGTTTTAACAGCTTTACAAAGTCAACACTATCCCAGTTATGCACCTCAGGGAAGACAACCATTCTTCAGCATTTTGCAGCTCTAACATAAACTCCAAAGGGGTGATCCCTTCCCCTGATCTGGTCATTATCTTCCATCTGTCGGTCTATTGCCCCTTCCTGTGTTTGCTTTCCCTCCATTTTCTACTATCTGCTTAATGACATAAAAAGACTCTGGAATAGACCCCAAAGGGTCCTTCCTCTGATTTGAAACATTTAAAACATTCCTTTATGTGCAGTGTGTGAGATACCTCCAAATTGTTTGCTTGTGCCTTTTTTCATGAATGCAATAAACTCTTGGGTGGGTGTTTGGTGGAACTTCTGATGTCTGATCAGTTCTTCACAGAGGTGGGCAAAATATGTTTTCCTTCCATCACAAAACGTCTGATTGTATTTTTTCAATGATTCTACTGGGGGCTCTTACAGCACTTATAACATTCAATACATTAGTTGCATCAAGTCTATGTGTACACATGTTGCCATCTTCATTTCCAAATATTTTCTACTTGAGTGATTGTATTTTACAAACTTGGAATTCATCAGAAATACCTAGATTCACTGAAGCTTAGTATCCCCAGTATCTGCAGGCAAACTGGCTCTTGTGACCGAGTTCTCATCTGGGAAACCATTAAGCATGAGTTCAGTCTTGGGAAATTGCTGCTGAGCAGCAAGTATAGAATTGAGTTGGAATTCTTGAGCCCTTTATTCAATAAGCTACCTGGATCTTCTGTAGAGTGAATCTCAAATTCCAGATTGGGGCTTATGATGAAAAGTGGTCAGTAGGATGGGGCTAGAAGGGAGGTAGAGTGGGTATCAGAATAAAAGATGTTGGACTGAGCTCTGGTGGCGTAGTGGTTGAGTGCGGAACTGCGGCCCATTGGCTTGGCGATTCAAATCCAGCAGCAGCTCTCCAGAAGGAAGACTGGGTCTCCCACTCCCAGCAGAGGGCAGTGATGCCTCCCCGCAAAAAAAGAATGAAAGATGCTATCACTGTCCATTCCAGGATATATATATATATATATATATATTACCCATTTCAGAATTAATAAGACTGAACACTAAGAATCAGAAATCCCCTTTATGCTAGAAATAGTCCTTGATGTCTGCATCATTCAGTGGAAACTATTCCGACTTATTCTTGGAACCATCTTATATTTTGAGACACTCTTCCGAGTGAAGAAAAGTGGAGGGTGCAGCATTAAAATTGAAGAAAAGAATTTTTGAGACAGTGAACTACAAACTCATCTATCTGATTAAAAAAAAAGTCTGAATGCTTATTTCCAAAATGGTTGCCAGAAACTACCCCAAACTACAAAGATTAATTACTCATAACAGTGTGCTAGACTATCAAATAGATACTGCTGAAATTAGTTAGACTTGAGCTTTAACTTGACGCTATCATTTATAGGGTATACTTTAACTTGTATCTTACTTAAAATAGCTTTGCCTATGAGTCCTCTTATAAAATATGTACATTAATATTTACTACAGTTACCTACAAGAAAATGCAGAAGAGCAGTTAGGCATCAAGTTCAGAAATAAAAATGTTGCAGGTTTTGTTCGTGCCATTGTTTTCCCTCAAAATCCCTACAACCTGCTCTTAAAATCCAAATTCGCAGTTATTGAGTTGATGCTGGTTCATAACGAGCCCATAGGGCAATGGAGAACTGTCCCTCTGGGTTTCCGAGACTAACTCCTTCCAGGAGTAGAGAGTTTCATCATCCCCCGATTGATAGAGGCTGGTAGTTTTGAACTGCTGAACTTTCCAGCAGCATCTCACAAGCAGCTCGCTGCATCACCAGGGCTGTTTGGCGTTAACTAAAACATGAAAGACCAGATATTTTAAAAATCAAGAAGTGAAAAAATCAAGCAACCAAATCAGTGTGAAGGGGTGGGGAAGTCGTGGAGATCCAAAACCCATCTGCAAGTTAACACATTAAAGACCGGATCAACTTGGGATCCGTCTGCCATGTGTTAAAAAGGAGAGAAGCGAACAAGACAAACACAAAGACCGTGTGACCTTACGAGTCAATCGCACAGGTGCTTTCTCTACATTTTTCCAATTTTTCTGATTATAAAAAAGTATAGAATACAGTAAAACTCAGACGAATGTAGGGGGGAAAAAAAGAAAAGAAAAACCAGATCCTCTCATATAACAAAGTGGATTTTTAAAATAGATTTTATTTTTTTGGAACAGTTTTACATTACAAAAAAAAAGTGATGCATAAAATACAAGCATAAAGCCAAAGTAGCTATTAGCAGGTTGCTGTGAGTCATGGAGATCATTTGGCTCAAAATAGAACTGTTTTCTACCAGATTTTCAGGGGCTGTGCTTCAAAAATCAGTTGCCCTGCCTGTTTTTTTTTTTGTGTGTGTGTTCCCACTGATTTCATTTGAAACATAACTATTTGTGGCACTCAAGAATCTCTGCAGAAAATATTCAGTTCCAAATGCCTCCGGCCACCACCATATACACATTTTGCATTAGTGTGATATGCTTGGCACAGTTAAGGAAATATTGATAATTATTATTAACTTATATCCGCAGTTCACATTTAGGCTTACTCTTTGTGTTGTGTCATCCCAGGGTGGAGACAAATACATCATGTCACATATTCACCATTTCAGTATCATGCAGACTAGTGTCACTGTCTTAAGTATGCCCTTTGCCCCTCTGATTAGTGCCTCTCTCAACCCTAAACCCTTGGTCAAGCTATTTGTTATCTCTATAGCCTTGTATTTTCCAGAATGTCATATACTTGGAGTCATACAGTATGTAATACTGCATATAATATAGTATAATATAGTATAGCATTATAATATAATATAATACTGTGCATAATACAGTATATAATATATAACTGGCTTCTTTTGCTTTGCATTAAGCAAATAAGATTCTTTCAGGTCTTTCATCACTTGAGAGCTCATTTCATAGTGCCAATACATTGTCTTTTGCATAATAGTATCACAGTTTTTAGTCATTCACTCATTGAAATGAATTGTTGGTAATTATGAATAAATCTATAAAAATCCATGTGTGGGTTTTTGTGTTGACGTCAATTTTCAACTCAATTGAGTAAATACCTAGGAGTGTCATTTTAAGATTACATGGAGGACTGAGCCCCGGTGGCGTATTGGTTGTGCACGGGACTGTGGCCCACTGGGATGGAGGTTCAATCCCAGCTCCACAGGAGCAAAGGCTGGACCTCCTACTCCCACCACCAGAGGGCAGTGATGCCAAAACAAAAAAAAAAAAAGATTACATGGAAAGCTTTTGCTTAGCTTATAAATAAATCACAGTACTGTCTTCTAAAGTAGATTATTTCACATTTCCACCGGCAATGAGTGACCGTTCTTTTGTGGCCCATGCTGGCTTAGCATAGATATTCACTATTTTAGATTTTGTCCAAACGCCTTAGAGGCAACCTCAGTTGGTTACACAGGACCTGATTCTACTTCCTTTCTCCACTACTATTCATTGTTGTTGCTATTGTGGAACAGACTGAAACACTACCCCATCCTGCTCCATCCTTACAACTGTTCCTATGCTTCAGCCCATCGATGCAGCTACTGTGCCAATCCATCTACTTGAAGGGCTTCCTCTTTTTCGCTGCCCCAATACTGTCCTTTTCTAGAACAGGTTTTTCCTGATAACATGTCCAAAACACTTGAGACAAAGTTTTGCCATTCTTCTCAAGGCTATTCATAATTTCGTTATGGTTCACACAGCCGAATGCCCTGGCATGCTTAATAAAACTCAAGTAAAAATCTCTGTGGTATTCTCAGCGTTCAGAGAAGATCCATCAGACAGCGGCAACAATATCCCTTGTTCCATGTATTTTCCGAATCTGGCCTCAACTTCTGGTCATTCCCTGCCAATGTACTGCCGCAACCATTGGATGATCTTCAGGAAAAGTTTATTTGCATTGTGATACTAATAATATTGTTGTAAACTGTAAGCATTCTGTTGAGTCACCTTTCTTTTGAACAGGTTCAAATATAGATTTCTTCCAGCCAGTTGGCCAGGTAGCTGTCATTCAAACTTCCCGGCATAGACGGATAAAGGCTTCCAGTGATTCATCGGCTTGTTGAACCATTTCAGCTGGCATTCCACCAATCACTAGACCCATATGTTTTTGGATGACGCTTTCAATGCAGTTTGAACTTCTTCCTTCAGTTTCATTGGTTCTTGTGCAGACGCTACCTCTTAGAATAGTAGAATGTCAACTATTTCTTTTTGGTACCATGATTCTGGGTATACCTTCCATATTCTTTTAATGCTTCTTGCATCATTCAATATATTGCCTATAGAATCTCTAAAGATTGCAACTCAAGACTTGAATTTTTTCTTTAGTTCTTTTTTTGGCGGGGGTTGGGGGGGGGGCATCACTGCCCTCTGGTGGTCGTGGGAGCTACCCAGCGCTGCACCTAAGAGCTGTCGCTGGATTTAAACCGCCAAGTCCATGGGCCCCAGTCCCATACTCAACCATTTACCCCGCCAGGGCTCAGACCTCTTTAGTTCTTAAAGTGTAAGCTATACTAAACATGTTCTTTCTTCTTGGTTTTCTAACTTTTGAACTTTGCATATTTCATCATAAGGTGTTACTTCGTCCTCTGGAGCTACCTGTTATACGTAGGCTTGTTGTGCCAACATGGCCAATGAACACAGGTAACATCAATTGAAGGGTGGAGGTAGAGATGACTCAGCAAATCTCTCTCTCTCTCTCTCTCTCTCTCTCTCTCTCTCTCTCTCTCAGTCTTCAGAGCCGCCAGCTGCCTTGTTTGTCCTATGCCTTGATCTCCAAGCTACACTCCCCGCGGGACACCTAATCTGTGGACTGTGTTGCTGTGAGTTGAGGTTCCTTCAAGCCCTGCTTCACCACGCTCCTGGAATATGCATCTCTTGAGCTGGGGACTATCGGACTCTCTCATCTGGCTGAATGTTGGTGACCTGCCTAGCCTGAATTGCCCTACAGACTTGGCAGCCCGAAAGACTTGAAGGACTGTCAGTGCACTAGCTGTCTGACACAAGTGAATTGCACTGAATGATTTATACTGCTTTATAGATAACAGTTTGTTTCTGATGTTACATATCTTTCTATCTATATAAAGGTAGAGCAAGAATAATTAGTGTCCTGGCTTTGTTTCTCTAGAGAAACCTGTCAAACACACTTCCCTTTAGAATTTTCTGTTCAGCTTCAACCTCGTCATTTCCAAGTGCCTTAGCTATTCTCTGATTAAGAGCAAGTTTCAGAGTCTCTCCTGACACCCACTTTGGTCTTTTCTTTTCTTCTTGTCTTTTCTGCTTCACAAAGTTTGATATTCATCATGCTATCCCAAAACTCATATGGTCTTCTGTCAGTGTTCAATGCATCGTATTCATTCTTGAGATATTCTTGAAAGTTGAATTAGTTGTAGTCAAGGTCATATTTTGACCTTAGGCTTTATGTCAATTTGAAATCATGTGTAAGTGATCAAGGATCTGTTCCACAGTCATCCCCTCGCCTGACTTTACCTGCTGATATTAAGGTTTTCCAATGTCTCTTGCTTGATGTATTCACGCTGATTTTTGGATAAGTCTATGCGTATAGTTAGTTACCTTTCTTTTTTGTTAAAAGGGTATTTGTGATGAAGAAGTCATTGGTCTTCCCAGGTGATCTCTGGTGTCACCAAAGCCATATTGTCCAATGACTATTCCTTCCTCTCTGATTTCAACCTTTGTATCCCAATCATCAAGAATGATAAATGTCTCTTAATTGCCCATTTGAATAGTTTCAGACTAAAGATATTCATGGAATTCATCAACTTCATCACTAACTTTGAAGGTTGGAACATAAATTTGAGTAGTTTATATAATTTTCCTGACTGGAGTTCCTTGAATCTGGATAGACATAATCCCATCACAAGAGAGTATTGTACTTCAAGATAAGTCTTTTTGATCATTTTGGGGGGGCTCATACAACTCATCACAATCCATATGTACATCCATTGTGTCAAGCACATTTGTACATTTGTTGCCATCATCATTCTCAAGACATTTGCTTTCGTCTTAAGCCCTTGGTATTCATTCCATATTTTCCCCCTCCCTCCTCTTCCCCCCTCGCTATGAACCCTTGATAATTTATAAATTATTATTATTTAGTCATATCTTAAACTGTCTGATGTTTCCCTTAACCCACTTCCCCATTGTACATACCCCAGGGAGGAGGTTACATGCAGATCCTTATAATTGTTTCCCCATTTCTACATCCTCCTTCACACTCCCAGTAATGCCACTCTCACCACTGGTCCTGAAGGGATCATCTGTTCTGGATCATCCCTATGTTTCCGGTTCCTATCTGTCCCTGTGAACTCTGCTGATCTAGCCAGATTTTTTAAGGTAGAATTGGGATCATGATAGGGGTGGGGAGGAAGCACTGAAGAACTAGAGGAAAGTTATATGTTTCATCATTACTATGCTGCACCCTGACTGTTTCATCTCTTCCCATGACTCTTTGGCCTACAGATGGACTTTGGGCCCCAATCTATACTGCCCTTCATTTACAATGATATAATTTTTAGTTCATTAATGCATGATACCAGATCCTTTCAACTCCTCATGGTCACACAGGCTGATGTGCTTCTTCCATGTGGGCTTCATTGCTTCTGAGATAGATGGATGCTTATTTACCTTCAAGCCTTTCAGACCCCAGACACTATATCTTTTGATAGCTGGCCACCATCAGCTTTTTATACCACATTTGCTTATGCACATATTGGTCTTCAGTGATCGTGTAGGGAAGGTGAGCATCATGGAATGTCAATTTAATAGAACAAAGTGTTCTTGCATTGAGGAAATACTTGAGTGGAGGCCCATTGCCCATCTGCTACCAACACTAAACCTACAAATAAATACACATTGATCTATTTCTCCTTAATCATCTGTAAATATATTTACCTATGTACATGCCTGAATTTGGATCTCTCTATAAATGCCCTTTGCCTCCTATTTCTTTCCTCTATTTCCTTTTATTTTCCTCTTGTCCCACTATCAAGCTCAGTCTTCATTTGGGTTTCAATAATTTCTCTCAGTTACCTTGTCCTTGATCAATTCCAACCAGGCCTCTCACACCATCCTTGCCACTGATTTTGAATCACTTGTTGTTCCCTTGTCCCTGGACTGGTCAGCACCACCTCTCTTCCTCCCCCCCTTTCCCATGTTCCCCAGAATCATCGGTCCCATGGTTTTCTCCTCCAGACTGTTCATCCAGCCTGCCTTATCTAGATAGACCCGCAGAGATAGTAATATGCACAATAAAACAAGACATAGCAAGACAAAGCAACAAAAGAAAACAAAATGATAACAGCAAAAAAAAACAATGTCCAGAAAAACTATATAAATAAATAGATAAGAATTCGAGGTCTGTTTGCTGACCTTTAGGAATGTCCTCTGGTTGAGTCCGATCGGGTGCCATGCCCTGACCACAAAGTCTACCCTTGACACTCCCTCAGGACCTCCATGTTCTGCTCCCCCTTCTGCTCTGCTGCACATCTTTAGAGTTTTGCCTTGGTGTGGTGGGATCAGACCGATGCAAAGACACTGTGTCTCCAGTGTTGTGCCCTGTAGGACTATGGGTCAGGGGGGACTTTGTGTCTATAGTGGAGCCAGCCATGTGATACTCTCTGTGCATCAACTGTTCTGAATAGGGATATTGTCCTCAAGGCTTGGTGGACCAGGATCCACTGTACTCTCTCTTCCTTCATTTGCTGCCATGTCAAGACAAATCTGATATATCCTTCGTGATATATCTAAATGGAACCCCATTTCTCTCAATTATTTCACTTGCAGCATAGTAAGCCACGGTTTTCTGATTCTACAATTGTGCAAGCCATCTCTTTCTGTATATATACATACGTATAAAGCATCACTATTTTTGCTCTTCCAAAGGACTGTGGCAATCATGTGCTTATGTTAATTTCATGATTGAGATGTAGGGGTGGAGTCTAGCCTGTTCATCTGGAGATAGTTATTGAGTAGCCCATGAGGCCTCTATGTGGGCCTGGCTTTCTCCTGAGACTTCTGGGAAATCTCGCGATATTTCCCTCGTGAAGATGAGAAGCTATCTTCCCCAGTTGTTGGGAGTTAGTCTGAGAGATGATGAATCACGGACAAGACAAGATGGCAGCGTCCGAGAAGCTGGAGGAGCCGGCGGAGAGACCACACGGCTTTGCCCTGATGGAACCAGACCTCTGAAGCGGGGGCGACCACATGGAGACCTCTGCCAGCGATGAGTTGCTTCTGCTGTTGATGGACCCTGAGCCCTGGAAGCCCATGAGGAGACCCCTGCCAGCGCCGGGACTCTGCACCCACTGACCTGTGACTTTGTGAGTCAGAAGGAGACTTTATAGACTGATTTCAGGCATATGGGTTCATATCAGACTGATGACGTTGAAATGGACTGGGCTGAGATGTTTTCTCAATGTCCCATTCCTCTTGTATAGAAACCTTTTCCTTATATCTCTATGTGTGTCTATGAAATTTGTCCCTCTAGTTTACCTGGACTAATACAAGGACCCAGCCTAGCACTGTCTTCCTTGTAGACATGTGGATATTATCCTTTAACAGACGGTGTTGACAGGCTAGATCTTAAAACGTTCTGTTTGGTAAAAATAGTCACCAAAGAAAGAAAACCATCAATGCGACGGATTGACAAGCATCTGCAACAATAGCCACAAACATACCATCCATTTTGAGAAAGGCACTGGGCCAGCGAGTCTGGACTAATTTGATATCACCTCGAGCCACAACGTGATGGATGTTATGCCTAGGCTTTTAACAAAAGACCAAACTTTCCCCCAAAGTGGCCGTCATAGGATAGATTTCCACCTGCATCAGGTGGCTAACCAAATGAAAACCAAACTCACTGCGATAAACTTGATGCTGACTCATGTAATTGGTGGTCCCTGTGAGTTTCTGAAGCTGCAATTTGTACAGGAATAGAAAGCTTCATCTTTCTGCCTTGAAGCAGCTGCTGGTTTTGATTGAAATGCTGAACTGACACTTAGCAGTCCAACATGGAACCACTATCTTAGAGGGGTTCTATGCTTCGAGGTGTAGAACGGTATTATTTTCATTCTTAAGCCTCCAAAGAAAAGAACAATAATAGTAATAAAATAGATTCTATCAATTTTGTACTCCCTTCACATTTTGTTAGAAGGAATGAATTTTAGGAGCAAATATACCCTCTGTTCATTTATCTTGAATTAAATCTTAAATGTTTTCAGCAACCAATTAAATGCAGCATCTGTTTCACTAGTGCAGTTAGCGAACAATGAACTGATGCCAAAAATCTGCTTACCGAATTAGATGTACAGTTTAATACAGATTTGGTCGCTCCTTCTTAAGCTAATTTTTCAAAAATATTTCCCCAGAAAATATTGTGTTCCTCATAAAAATAAGCTTCAGCAATTAACTTACAAAACTCACCGAGCAATACTCTTGCATACTTCTTTATTGTATTGTTTGGGACTGGTGTTCCATGCTCACACAAAATTTTAAATCTCAAAACAGGACCTGGGTTGCGATCAGGCTGGATTTCAGCTTATCGATTATGGGAAGCTAGGAGACACCAACGAACAAGCCATGCACATGGCTGACCTCTGAATCTCGGAGAAGGACTTGATACCAAAGCTGTTAAAAGTGCCGGCCCCTCAATACCAAGGTCAGAATGGAGGCTACACAAGAAAGGTGCAGATCCCGAATCGAAGCGAGCAGAATCGAGCCAAAATGGCAGTCATCGAGTACAAAGGGAACTGTCTTCCCCCACTGCCCCTTCTTCGCAGACACTCCTGACACTCCTAAACCAGCGGCTGCAGGGGTTGCAGAGAGATCTCAAGGGGGAGAAAGCCAGCATCCACACTCCCCCGTATCTCAAACTCCTGGAATGTAATACCAGAACTTCTATGGCCTTCCTCAGGGCCCATGGGCACAACTGAACCCATGATTGTAAAACAGACCATGTCTGGGACCCAGAATAGTCTGGAGAGCTAGATGACTCTACTTTTGATCAACCAATCAAATGGTTCCTATGATTGTGTAAATTTATTTTATTGTTTTTCCCCTCCCTAACGTTCTGGTGAAATGAAGCCTATGCCGATGTTCAGAACATTCACAGCTCACTTTTGGTTTCTGGATCTTAAAAAAAAAAAAAAAATGAACTGATGCCGCCTAGCCTTCATGAAAAAATTCATTAAAAATACTGACAATCTGTTCCAGGTACCATTGTTTCTCATGCTTGTTCTCTCCCATCTGCAGAGCATCATGTACAGGGACATGTGTATTCAACTTTAGTTAAAAAAAAAAAGTAGATGGGGGTTGAGCCTCAGTGACATAAGTGGTTGAGTGTGGGACTGCACCCATGGGCGTGGTGGTTCAAATCCAGCGGCGGCTCTCAGGAGCAGTGCTGGGTAACTCCCACAACCACCAGATGGTAATGATGTCCCCCCCCCAAAAAAAAAGTAGACCAAATTTGGGTGTATTAAAGACTAATTAAACACTAATTAATTAATTAACACTGATTAAACACTAATTAACTAAACAATTAAACACTAATAACTATAGACTGAAGGAAACTCAAGGAAAAGCAGGCAAGCAAGAAAATTTCCCAGATCCAAACTCATGAATGTAAGTGAAACGAATTCTTTAATACTACAGCCCAGATCAAACAATTGTATGATGAGACAGTCCTCTTTTTCTCTATCACTTTTCTTTCTTTTCCTTGATGCTGCAGGAAAGAGATCATTTTCACACCATCTGTATTTGATGAAACTTTAATAAAATAACATAAATCAAAGATGAGATCAGATATATGGAAAGGAATACCATGGAGAATTTATTTTTTAATTGAGAAAAAATGAACACAAGGAACATCAAAGACCTCCACACCAAGGGCAAAAGCTGAAGAAATCCATCAAGAAGTACCTTTCTGTGTGATCACTGAAGCAGGAGGGGGCCAGATTCTGAACAACCACTCTCTTGGTAGAAAAAGAGGAATAAAGCACAAAATCTGTTCGTACTAAGAAGAAACTAGGCAGAAACTTCCTCCTTGAATGTCACCGACTTCACTCAGCTCAAGAATCCTGAAGAAGATAGAGAAGACGGTTGTATCAAAATATAACTCTACAAGCAAGCTCTTTTTAATTCTTGGAGAATTCAATGTAAATCTAAAAGAGGAATGACAGTGATGCCCCCCAAAATAAATAAATAAATAACAGAGGAGTGACATGTCATACCTGCTGATTAAAGTCCAGGATGCCCTAAGAAATATGAATATATATGGTAATACAATATAGAGCCAAATCTGTCCCCCCAAACCAAGCCCTCCATTCTAGATCCCCCACCTAAGATTTCCCCAATACCCTTATCACACCATGGTAGAGAGGAGATGTGGGATGCAAAATGGCTCTTCCCCAGGTTGCCCTCCCCCCCAAAAAAAAAAAGAAAATACATCAGACCTAAAATACTGCTTGAAACATTTGGTATGTAATTGTAGCACACATGGAAGCAAGCATTATCTCCATGAAGGCCCATTCCCAGCTGATAAGAACACTGGATTGCTCTCCTGAAGGAGATCTCAGTATTAGTCTAGTCACATTCAAGGGCGACTCGTTAGACTGCCATCTTGAATCTAGGATCTGCCCTTCTTGTCACATGTATACCCCTACGCCCTCTTCTTCCAATGGTGTGTATACCCCTAGATCACTCCCCTCCCATTGCTGTATTGTCTATGGTACAACCCCTTCCTGTGATGTATGCGGTTACCTATAATCAGGGGGGCTAACACACCCCCAAGTTTGTATAAGCCTTGGTTAGAAATATATCCCCTCCCTCCTCCTCCCTCTCTCTGCTCAGACCTGGCTATTGAGATCATGGAGGTGAGCATGCTACCAAAAAATGTGTCTGACTCCTTTACTTTATCTTCTCTCCTACCTCGCCTATGACTTTACTATGATATTTATATATTATCACCATACAATTACACCTACAGACCCATCTGAGAC
>PVJH01026737.1:0-29623 GCA_004026705.1 Nesogale talazaci
GGGGGGGGTGGTCGTCGGGCTTCTGAGAGCAGCAGGGAGCCGCCTTCCCCTCTGGAGGTCAGGTTTTGTTCCCCGCCTCTCACTAGTCTGGAAGCTGAGTGCTCCCTCCCGCTCACACCCTCTAGGTCACAGGGTCTAAAGGTGCCATCTGTGTTAGGCTGGGAAGAGTAGAGAAACAAATTCATGAGCACGGATAAGTACGTAAGAGTTTTACATAAAGTGGAGGGAGGATGTTATGAGAGTGATGATGGCAACAAGTGTGTGAATGTGGCCTGCGTATCCTTGATGTATGTACTGATCGTGATGGGAGTTGTATGAGCCCCCAATAAAATCATTTATTAAAAAAAAAAAAAGAGGAGCTTATACCAAGGGCTCAAGTAGAAAATATCTGGAAATGAAGATGGCAACATGTGTACAAATATGCTTGATACAAACGATGTATGGTATAAGAGCTGTAAGAGCCCCCCATAAAGTCAGTTTTTTAAAAAAGAGTAATTATACACCAAGAAAACATCCCAGTGCAGTCCAAAGTCTTAAGTCTGATATTAGCCCGTGTCCAATACCAGTCTATAAGTCCTCTTCAGACTCACAAAACACACGCAGTGATGCCGGATGGGGGACGACTACAAGCCAGAGGGTAGAAGGTCTTTGGACTCGGTGGCGGTGTAAGCATCTCAGCGCTGGCAGGAGTCTGCACGTGTCTTCTCCAGGTCCGGTTTCGGGTCGCATGAGGGTAGGTCCATGTGGCTTCTCCTCAGGGATGTCTCACAGGGAGCCAGCCTTGTCCGTCCAGTATCTCCAAGGGAGTGAACTGAGGGAGTGTCTCCTGCCTCCAAGAAGGAAGCACCACATTTCCCGGATTCTCAGAGAAGGCCACGCCCTCATTGGCCATCTCCAGAAAGATAGGCTGGACTCCACCCCTACACTCATCATCCTCCACTAACACCAGATTAGGTGACAGTGACCGCCACACCAAAGCCACCCTCACTGCCATGAGGCCCAGGCCGGTTCTGGTCCTGCAGGGTTCCCAGACTGGAACTGTACCCCGTGGGAGTGGAGAGTCCTGTCTCCCCTGCGGAGCAGCCGACTGACCGTGCAGGTCGCAGCCCAACTCGGACAGACACGAACGTGGTGTTTTTAAATCATTTTACTGGGGGCTAGTACAACTAACTCATCACAATCCTCACACCCGTCCGTTGTGTCAAGGTCATTGTTGCCCTCATCGTTCTCAAAACATTTGCTTTCTACCTGAGCCCTTGGTATCAGCTCATCTTTCCCCCTCCCACCCCATGGTCCCCTCCTTCATGAACCCTTGATAATTTATGTATTATTATTGTCATGTCTTACACTGTCTGATATCAGTCTCCTTCACCCACTTTTCTGTTGTCCATCCCCCAGGGAGGGGGCTACATGTAGATGCTTGTGATCAGTTCCCCCTTTCTACCCCACCTTCCCTCCACCCTCCCGGGGCCGCCACTCTCGCCACTGGCCCTGAAAGATTCACCTGTCCTGGATCCCTGAGTTCCAGCTCTGACCTGTCACCTGTACTGATCTGTACATGCTCTGGGGGGTTTGTAAAGTGGAACCGCGATCATGATAGTGCAGTGGGGTGGGGGGAGGAAGCATTAAAGAACTAGAGGAAAGTTGTATGCTTCATCGGGTTATACTGCACCCTGACCTGCCCCGTCTCCTCCCTGGGACCCCTCTGTAAGGTGATGTCCAGTTGCCAATAGGTGGGCATTGGGTCCCCACGCTGCACTCCCCCTCCTTCACAATGATTTCATTTTTTGTTCTTTGTTGCCTGCTACCTGAGCCCTTCAACACCTTGTGATCACATAGGCTGGTATGCTTCTTCCATATAGCCCTTGTAGCTTCTGAGGTAGCTGGCCACTTTTGGTCTTCAAGCCTTTAAGACCCCAGAGGCTCTATCTTTTGATAGCTGGGCACCATCAGCTTTCTTCACCACATTTGTTATGCACCCATTTGTCTTCAGTGATCGTAGACACTCTAATTAATGACCTTCTCTTCCTCGTCCTCCCCATTTTTGAGCCTCTCTGTCTCCGCTTTCCCTCTCCTGATCCTGGCTGGTGTTAGGGGAGGGGTGGGGCTTACAGCTGAGGGAAGGAGTGCCTGAGTACCACAGGGTGCTGGGAGGAGAGTGAGGGAGCAGCTGGGGATCAGTGAAGGACCCTCTGGTGTCCCCTAATGCAGGAGAATCTTCAGTCACACTCAGGCCTAACCAGGAGCCAGCAGACCTCTTGGGAGCCAAGCGGGGCACTCTGAGAAAAGGCTTAGAGCATCAGTGTGGGCCTCCTTTCTCTTCGTGGTCGTGGCCCCCCACCCTGTCCAAACTCAGTTTTCAACCTTCAGGATATATATATATATATATATATATATATATATATATATATATATATATAGAGAGAGAGAGAGAGAGAGAGAGAGAGAGAGAGAGAGCGAGCCTGGTTCATAGCAGCTTGCCAGAGAGACAGTTCACTTTTCAGGAAATGTTAGGAGCCGGTCGTATGCACAGCCATTCTTAAAATTTAAATGACACAAACTTTTAATAAAATGGATATTA
This sequence comes from Nesogale talazaci, assembly GCA_004026705.1. Taxonomy (NCBI): domain Eukaryota; kingdom Metazoa; phylum Chordata; class Mammalia; order Afrosoricida; family Tenrecidae; genus Nesogale; species Nesogale talazaci. Next base: position 2,582 of record PVJH01026737.1, read on the forward strand.
AGAACCAACAAACGAATACTCAGAACTCACCACTTCTACCCGCTGGGGTTGTCACATGCAGTTCGTCCCTCCCTCCCCATGTCTGTCCCCTGACTTCACCTGACAGCTGAGCCGTGTGCGAGGGCACACCAGGAACACTGCGATGTGCTGGGTGGGGTGGAGCTCCCGCAGGACGCGGTTTCCCCATTAGGTGAGCACTGAGCTACTTGCCCTGAGTTAGTGCACCCAGCGACATCGCCTGGGAAAGCTCTCTGTGGCCACAGTGAATTTTTTCGTTAAAGCAGTTCCACTTGAACCTGGTTTTTGCTGATGGCCAATTTAAGAGAACAGCGTGCGGCTGTGAAATTGTGTTTCCTGCTCAGGAAAAATGCCACAGAGGCTGCTGGGATGTTGAACACAGCTCACAAGGACAGTGCTAAAAGGTGAAAAGTCGACTGACGACAAACCTCATTTTGGAGAGCTGTCAACTTCCCGAATGGAATGAAAATGTCAACTCATAGTGCATTTGGAGTTCATTCCACCAGGTGATACTGTTAGTCAAACTTTCTATTTAGAGGTTCTGAAAAGATTGCATAACAGTGGGCGACAAAAAAAGGCCTGATTTGTGGCAGACTGGAGATTGGTTTTGCCACCACAACAATATACCTGCTCACGCAACCATCTCAGTGTGCCAGTTTTTGGCAAAACCCAGCATGCCTTTCTTGCCCCACACACCTGACCTCACTTTTTCTTTCCGAGAAGGCAGTGGGACATGAAAGGACAGCGATTTAACAAAGCAGAAGTGAAGAAAAGACCAGAGGAGCTAGAAAAATGTTCCCTAGAACTGCAAATTTGACAAAGAGTGTCATGGAGAGTACTTTGAAGGTGGTAAGGTGGTTTTATAAAGAAAAAAATGTAACACATAGCTCTGAAAAAACATGTGTTTTGGGGGGTACCCCCTTGTATTTCCAAACCGACCCCCCTCCCCTCAAGTCGATGCCGACTCTTCACAACCTTACGGGACAGGGTGTGTTCTTCAGCCTGTAACTCTACAGGAGTAGAAAGCCCTGCCTTTCTCCCAGGGAGAGGCGGATCTTGCCGTTAGCAACTGTGCGTGTGACCCAGTGTGTCACCAGGGTTCAGAAATGGCAAATGCCACAGGCCAGGCTCCCTGCCTGCGATGCTGGCTGCCATCCATCCTCAGTGCAGTGCATTCCCTACGGGCTGTGGGGGGGCCGGCCACGGAGCAGAGGGATGGGGAGGGGGGGCCGCAGTGGGGGGCCGGGACCGGGGCTCGGACATCTTGTGCTGCTGCTGGCCCAAGCCACACCGTCTGCGACTGCACCGAGGAACGCGGAGGCCCGTCTGACGTCTGACAGAGCGGGACTGGAACTGACACCGGGTAATTGTGGCTGCACTGGGTTTGGGTGAGCCGGCCCTTCCCCTCAACCCACTGGGCAGCCGCAGCCGGAGGGCAGGTTCCGCTGGCAGTGCCACCTCGGCATGCTTCCAGCACCCCCCTGGGGGCCTGGAGAAGCCGACGTGAAAGAAAGGCCCCCCGGAGCAGGCACATCTATAAAAATGCACAGGGTGGGGGCAGGGGTGGGTCCCTGGTATAATAAGGACGGCTGTCCCCACACGCAGGAGGCACAGAGGAGGGAGTCGGAGATCCTGATGCCCAAGTGCGTTCCCTGAAGCATGCCGGCCTTTCAGCCCCATCTGCTCCTACAGATGAGCTCCGAGGGAATGCCATCTGCCACTCTGGCCCGCAGGATGCTCCCTAGATGGCAGCCAGGTGGGGTGAGGCCACCCATCCCCATCAGCCCCTCACCCACACTGGGCCCCAGGCCACTTGCAGGAAGTGGCCTGTTCCCAACAGCCTCCTGGCCCCACTAGGAAGTCTCCTGGCCCGGGCCTTCCCCGAGGCAGCAAGGGGTCACCCTGCTGTGCCCTGGAGGACAGACTGCCTGCCTTCAAACCCCATTTGACTGCCCTCAGCAAGGCCTCAGACAAGTCTTCCCCTCCCTGCGTCTCCGTCTCCTTCTTTGTCCGTGGGGAACCTGTGAGGGCGAGTGTGGTTACGCATGTGAAGTCCTCGGTGGATTCCTGTTGTACTGAAACTGTGCCGACGGGCAGACCTGATGCCGGGCGACCCCACATGAGGTGTGACAGAGTGAAATGGTGCCGGCCCTGCTCCCCTGCATGGTGGTCGCCATGCCTGTCCACAGTAGCAGCCACTGTGTCCATCTTGTACCCTCTCCACATCATCACGTCGGGGTGTCCTTCCCGAACATTGGTCCGCTCTGACCGTCTGTCTGTCCAGAGTTCATTACGCAGAGTCTGGCCGTCCTGGTTTCTAAGGAGCCTAGCAGATGGGCCTGCTCCCTACCAGCTACCGCTGGGAGTCTTCCCAAGGGCCGGCCCCCCTGCCCCCCAGAGGGGCAGCAACCCAGCCCCACATGGAGGCAACTGTGCGAGCAATTTTCAAAAGCCTTATGGATGGAGTTTCAGATGGAGCTGATTATAATACCTGCTTTTAACCTCCTGTTTTCTCTTAAACATCTGTTAGGTTTGAGACACCTTCACGGCTTGGAAACCCCCTGGGAAAGTATTTCATTTATGGCCCTACCGCTTTTCCACAAAGTCGGTTGTCACACAAGTTTAACTTTAAAATAATAAAACAAAATAACTTCAAACTATTGAAGCCTAGAATCAGTTTAAGCTCTGGCCGTCTGCTGGCCGGTTTATACAGGTAGGAGTTGTATGGGGCGACGGGGAGGGATGGAGGAGGCGCCACCAGGCCGGCTGGCCTCTTCAGTAGCCTGTGCTCTGGCCGGCACACGGACGCAGCTGTGCACACAGGGCCCAGTAGAGGGCGCGCGTGGACCGGCCCTCCAGTCTCACACAGGGCTCCAGCAGCCCATCACCATAAGGCTTCCATCCAGTTCAGAATGGGTTCACAGTTGCCATCAACCGGGGCGACATATGTGTTGCATAGCAACCAAATTTGTCGCCAGTGGTATTCTGACTTGAGCAGGAAACAGTGTAGTGATACCTCAGCATAATGCCAAGCCCACTGCCATCAAGTACTTATAGGCGCCGACTTCATCCTCTGTCTCCCATGGATAGCTGGTGGGCACGACCCGCCCATCTTGTGGGTGACAGCTCCCTCCTCTTCCCCCTCCCCATAACCCACCGGGCACCCGAGTGCCTTACCAATGACCACATGGCCTGTAGGCAGCAGCATGGGAAAGAGAGCAATCGTGACGCTGTCAAGAATTTCATTTTCCTGGGATCAAAATCAACACCCAGGAAAGGAGGGGGCGAAACAAATGATGCACTACCCTGGCAGTCTGCTTGGAAAGACCTCTCTGGGCCGCCACCCTGAGGACCGAGGTGTGTGAGCACGCGGCGGCTGCAGCGGTGGCGCCCTCAGTCAGGAAGCCCCGGGACGATCCTTGGAAGTGCACGCTGAGGGAAGGTGACCAGGTCCGCCAGGGACTTCCAACCAAGGAGGAGCAAACCCGTCATGGGGAGGAGCTTCCCGTCATGGAAGAAGCACAGCCTTCTAGAATGCTCCTCAGAAGCAAGGCCGATGAGGCCTTTAGTCTCATCTACTTTGGACACGTCAGCAGCAGGGGCCGGCCCCTGGAGAAGGACAAGGTACTTGGTAAAGAGTGAATCAAGAGGGGGCTGAGCCTGGTGGCGTAGTGGTTGTGCGTGGGACTGCGGCCCACTGGGATGGAGGTTCAATTCTGGCTCCCAGGAGCAAAGGCTGGGCCTCCTACTCCCACCACCTGAGGGCAGTGATGCCTAAAATTAAAAAAAAAAAAAAAAAAGAGTGAATCAAGAGGAAGCCCTCGCCGAGATGGACCGGCATGGTGACCGCCCGTCACAGCAGGCCTCAGCGGCCGTGACTGCAGGAGGGAGCTGGGCGGTGGGATTTCATCCTGCCACCCAGGCGCTTTATGAATGAGACCCACTGGACGGATGTTGTGACGACAGCCAACAGCTGTGTCCCACTTCAACATGCCACTCTGTGCGCCGCTTTCTGGAATCCTGCCACCCAGAGGAGGCCCTGAGGCGATGCTGTTGGTGAGGCCGTGGATGGCTCTGAAGGCGCAGTGGGCTGGGCCTCAGACGGCTGCTGACTGGTGGTTAGAGGTAGACTTCGCCTCAGAAACCCGGATGAGGTCCCCGTGAATCGGCCTCGGGCGATGGCCAGGGCTTGGTTTTGTGGTGAGCGCACACACGAGGCAGGCAGGTGGCCCCCCTTTCTGAGTGGGTGCGGCTGTTGGTCAGGCCAGACTTAGTTACTGTGCCGGAAGCAGTTACAGTGACACCTGCTGCATTGTTTTCCATCCAGTCAAAAGCTGGCTGGGCACTGGCGTGACCACTCACACCCCGCTCGCCTCTCAAACAGCTGCCTCCAATGCCCCCTCCAGAAACAGGCCTCTGTCCTGCCTACCTCCAGTCTGTGCGAGATGGAATGAGAGAGAAGGGCCAGAGAGAGAGAACGCCAACACAGACATGCCTCCTAATGAAAAAGGAGGAAGGACTCCAGGCCAGTGGCTGCATGAAGACATTCTTTTTTTGTTTTGTTTGTTTGTCTGTTTTTTGGGCATCACTGCTCTCCGGTGGTGGGAGTAGGAGGCCCAGCCCCACTGCTGGAATTGAACCTCCGTCCCAGTGGGCCGCAGTCCCGTGCACAACCATTACGCCACCGGGGCTCAGCCCTGAAGACGTTCTTAACACTTAATCCTTGTGTTTTTTTTTTTATTTAATGGCATCACTGCCCTCAGGTGGTGGGAGTAGGAAGCCCAGCCTTTGCTCCTGTGAGCCAGAATTGAACCTCCATCCCAGTGGGCCGCAGTCCCGCGCACAACCACTACGGCACCAGGTCTCAGCCCCCTTGTTTTTTTTTTAAGCATCACTGCCCTCAGGTGGTGGGAGTAGGAGGTCCAGCCTTTGCTCCTGGGAGCTGGAATTGAACCTCCAACCCAGTGGGCCGCAGTCCCACGCACAACCATGACGCCACCAGGGCTTGGCCAATCTTTGTTGTTTCTGTAGGTTATTTAGTTCCCAGTTGATTTAACCTTTCTAGGTTTGGGGGTTTCCTTTGGAAAATGCTAGAAAACCTCACAGTAAGATTCTGACCCTGAGACACCCATTCTTCTGGGTGAATAGAAGGAAGAAAACTTTCTGCCTCAACAAATACTTGTGTGAAGATGAAAAAACGGCACCAGGAGACGTGGATTAGTTGTGGGCTGACAAACACTTTGAGCGTGCCGGTGAGGTGGGGCCGCTGCCTCGAAGGGTGACTGTGGGCGAGGGCAGACTGGCCAGTTGTCAGTGGCATGAGGAGGACCGTGCGGGGTCCCACGAGGGGGCCCCAGCGAAGGGTTTGAGGATGCAGTGTCTGAGGGGAGGCTGTTCAGGAGACAGGCCGAGCTGTGTGCCACACACGAGTCGTCCCTGGAATCTTTACGGTACTCCGCCCGGAGTCACTCCAGGATTACTGTGGCCTCTCCCATCCTCACTCCTCCTTCAGGTCAGGAAGCAGAGATCTGCCCGGTGCACACAGCTCAGATGTGGAGCTCAGTCGGCTGAAGCATCGGGTGGTCTTGGCTTTCAGGGACGCCTGGCCCGCAGACCTGGGGTCCTAAGCAGTGGGCTCTGGGGGCAGGGCAGGCACTTGGTGAAGGGGACACATCTCGGGAGGGCTGGCCAGCACGAGGGCCTGAGGCCACCCTCCGCAGGCCTGTGTGCCACCCAGGCCTCCAGGCTGGGCAGCTGCTGGCAGCGAGTGTGCCTTCAGAGCAGGCGAGCTGCGAGGGACTTGGCACATCTTCCTGGGAAGTGCAGCTTCCTCTGGGCCGCAGCAGTGCTCAGGGCCACCAGCCGAGAGCCACCAGCTCACTACCGTTCCTCAGGCTTGTGCCACGGTCAGACCATGCACAGCCCACCCCGGCCTGTGGGGCCCGAAGCCAGAGCCTGCTGCTCTCTGGAGACTGAGGAACGGGGACTGGTCTCCAATCTGGGTTGCCCTGGCCCCAGGGCCCCCTCCCGCCCGCTGACCCCTGCTCTCCAGGGTGCTGGTGTGCCATGGGGGTCCCGGGACTGTCACTGTTGACAGGAGCAGGAAGCCCCGTCTTCCCCCTCTTTCTTGACAGGACTCCTCATAGCAAAACACAGACGGGGCAAGCCTGTCGGCTGCTCCCGCGAACCAGGCCAGGGCTGCACCCGAAGGACAAGAGGAACCCCGCTTTTGTCCTCAGAGGAGGGGAGCGGCTGCACATGCAAGTCTCCAACAGGGCCCTGCTTCTCTCTGGGGGACCCGGCTCAGTCAGGCCAATCAACCGAAGAGGGGGCATGTGCCTGGGGGGCCCGGCGGGGGCTCTGGGGGCAGCATATGATCTGTCCTCATCAAACTAACGCTTGCCTTAAAAATAGGCTGAGCAGGGAGTACGATCACCTTCTGAGAGCCGACATATGGGCAGACTAGCATTTTCTACAGGTACCATGCCCTCAAGACGAAGACTTAGCGACGCTTGCTTCTTCCCTCGTGACCACGGGGGGGAGGGGGGGCGGCGGGGTGAGAGGGGGTGTCAGTGTCCGCAGACATGCTCAATGTCTCACCCGCCCCAACACTGGTTCCCGCTTCTGTCTGGAGGCCAGGAGAGCCTCTTCCCCTGTGACCCCAAGGGAGGGAGGGGCAGAGGCCAGAGGAGGTGAGGGTGGGGGAGAGCGTTTGCCCTTGTGTGTACCTGTGCCCGAGCACCGTGTGTGTGCACACGTGTGTGTGTGTGTGCGTGTGCGCACATGCGTGGCACAGGGAGAACGGCTATCACAAAAGTTCATGTCTGAGCTAAGCCCTGGTGGCGCAGTGGTTGTGTGTGGGACTGCATCCCAAAGGGTTGACGCTTCAAATCCAGCAGCAGCTCTCCAGGAGCAAGGCTGGGCTTCCTACTCCCACCAGGGCAGTGATGCCACAAAAAAACAAAACAGAACAAAAAGTTCATGTCTGAACTACTACTCACTGCCCTGGATGGATAGAAGATGCAACGCGATGGCGGCTGCGGCTCCGAAAAGCCACACAACAATCAGTGTGGGGCCTGGACGCTTGCCCTCCCTTCTCACCTGACTTCACCCCCAGAGCATGAGCCTCTCCCCACACTGACAGGATTCACAACGGCAGTGCAGGACACCTGCGTGATCTTTCATTAGACAGTGAGCATACTTACGGGACTGTTCTTCAGATGGTTGGGCCTTTTAGGCAGTTTGCGAAGCTTGTCTATTGAGCACTACGATGCTGTGATGAACGTTTTTTGTTCATAAGCCGTTTCTGAGCTTTTGACTTTGAGTTATTATAGATTTGCCAAAAGGCTCTGCCATGCTAACATCTGACACAACTACAGTACAATATCCACACCAGGCAACTGGCCTGGGGAGAAACCCAGAGTGCGTATTCAGAGCAGAGGCCTGGGACGTGTGTGTGTGTGTGTGTGTTGTGTCTTTGTGTCTTTGTGATTTCGTCATGTGGGCTGGCAGCCTTGCATACCCACTACCTAAATCAAGAAGCCAGGTGCTTTTTGGTCGACTTGACATGGGACGGGCCAATGAGGTTTGAGACGGGCATGGGGTTTGAAACATCAGGGTGTCTGGGACTTAGTGAGACCTGAGCCCGGCCCAGCCAATAATCTATTCTCCCACCAGCAGCCAGAGCCCTGATGACAGTTCAGCCCCATCAGGGCTTTCCATTTCCAGGCTTAGAAGAATAATGAAATTCCCTGATGTGGATGAAGACCAGACAATGCAGCCCTGACAGACTGTGGGGAGGGAAATCGATGATGTCAACATCTGTAGTTAAGAGGTTTTAAAAAGAAGTGGATGGCTGAATCAAGAATATTTTAAAAACGAGCATATGGGAGACTTGAAAAATACAATTTAAGATCTCAAAGTACTAATTCTAAAACTTTACTCCCAAGAGATAGGAACTGCACAGTTTCCAGCACCTTTGGGGCAGTCACAAAAATTGCCCAAGTACTGGTCCCATAGTGTCAAAGTGCCAGCACTTCAACAACAGCAAAAAGCAGCATTCATAAAGACTGTGTTGTCTGACCATACCGCAATAAAATCGGAAACCACTACCCAAAATAATCTTACGCAGCCATAGGTGGAAGCCCGTCACACACACGCTAAGCAATCTCTCCATGACTCATCGGTCAGGTTGTGGTGCAGCTGTGATGCTGAAGGCTCTGTCACCAGAATTTCAGACACCAGCAGGTCTCCCGGGGTTTCCACGGGGCTTCCAGACTAAGAATAGACTATGCAGAAGGAACAGGCTGTCCGCTTCTGAGGGATTAACCCCTGACCCCTGCACGAACAGCGGGGCAGTATTATTAGCTAGAGTGCGGGAGAGTAGCCCCTCAGGCTGGAAGCCACTCAAAATACAACAAAGAAGTTGACCTTCATTATGACTCGAAGATAAAGAATGGAAACCAGGGGTGGAGGGAAACAGTGGTCAGGGTGAGACATGAAAATAATAATTTACAATCGATCAAGTGGTCCCGAGGGTGCGAGGAGGAAAGGAGGAGCTGATACCAAGGCTCAATAGAAAGTAACTGTCTGGAAAAGAGTAACAGCGACAAAAGTACAACTGTGCCTGATACAATTGATGCACGGATTATAATAAGCATTGTAAGAGCGCTCAATAAAATGATTTTTAAAAAATTATGACTCAAAGAAGAGTAGACCTTAATGATAAGGATGGCGGTAAAGCTTTGGGGGCCTTCATTTGCTGATGGTGCATGACTCAAGATGAGAAGTGCAGGGGTGGTGAATTACTTAATGCGGCAGCTCTTACAGCCAAAATATCTAACTCCCACCAAACCACCTTTTCCTCCCCGTGTCTGGTAAGAAGGTGGGGGAAAGATACTGACAGAATTCAACTATGAGTCATTTTGAACGGAATTCCCTGCGTCAGATGAGCCTTCTAAGGCACAGGAGGGGGGTCCTGTGACGAACAAGAGCCAGGAGGGGGCAAGTTCTCTGGACTCGAGATCTCTGCACAGAAGACAGCTACGATACCAGAGCAACAGCAGCAGAACCAGGGGCCAGCGCACGGAGCAGAGGGGTGGGCTGCCCAAGCCAGAAAGCACGCTAAGCGGAGTGCTTTTGTGGAGTGGATTAACGGGGGAAGTGGGGCTGGGTGCCTGTGGGCTGACACTCACTGGAATGGGGTGCCGCTGGGTACTGAATTCAGGGAGCAAGGCTTGCTGACCCATGAGCACGAGCTGACTGCCTTATGGTTGAGGCTTACGGCAGGGTCGTCGTCCCCCTTTGGGCATTTACAAACAGACCTGAAACTGTGCACCACGTCCTGGTAAACAACTACCATATCCTGAGCGTTTCTTACTGACATTACAACTTGCTAACCTCCTTAATAAGCCCTCTCCGCAGGAATTTTGTCTGTGGGTTTCTGCGTAGCCACTGCAATGGATCTCAGAACCCAGAGGTAAATTATAGAACCTTAAGTCAGTGTACGAAGAACAGCTTTCAGCTTCCAAAGGCCATCGTGCTTGGTGGAATCGAGGATCTGTGAAAACTAGTCAGACCCTTAAGGGATGGACTGACTGCCCCAGGACTAGGCAGTGTCTGGTCGTGGGGCACATACAGCAGAGAATCCTGGATTCATTTACACGACTATGTCCACTGGCAAAAGAATGATGTTTGATCTTCTACTTCCCGGGATGTAAAAAAGATCAATTCAAAGTCAGCTGAAGAAGGGCTAAAACTACAGATTTTTTTTGTGTGTGTGGCATCACTGCCCTGGTGGGAGTAGGAAGCCCAGCCTTGCTCCTGGAGAGCTGTGGTTGGATTTGAACAGCCAACCCTGTGGACAGCAGAAAACTACAGCTGTTTTAGACTGAAATATAGTTGTAAATCTTCGTGAGCTTGGATTTGGCAAATGTCCCTTTCTTTCTTTTTTTTTTTTTTTTGGGGGGGGGGTGCATCACTGTTCTCCGGCGGCGGTGGGAGTAGGAGGCCCAGCCCCACTGCTGGAATTGAACCTCCGTCCCAGTGGGCCACAGGGCCGCGCACAACCACGACGCCACCGGGGCTCAGCCCGGCAAATGTCCCTTTCAACATGGAGAAAGGACTCGGAAAGACAGAGCCATGCCACAGGAGCTACGTACACAGGTTGCCAGTAAGCACCGGAAAAGGAAATTGACATGATGTGGCATTGGGTAAATACAAGTCAAAACCACGATGCACTATCATTTCGAGCCCCCAAGTGCCGGAGAGGATGTGAAGAAATAAGAATCCGACACTGGTGGAACTTTACAAAGGTACAGTTGTTAAGAAAGCAGTTTGGCAAGTCCTCACAAAGTTAAAAATAGAGTTAACCTAATACAACAACAACAACAAATCAAAACAAGCAAAAAGCCCCACGGCTGGGGTCTAGCAGAGTCCGCTTCACAGCAGCCATGCAGGACAGAGTAGCCCTCTCCCAGGGGGGCGCCAAGCCTGTCTCGTCATGAAAGCCGCCTGCCACCTCTTTCCCTGCACACACTGGCGGGTCCAAACTGCCCCCCCCCCCATTAGCTGTCAGGCACTGGGCCACTCGGGCTCCTTCAGAGTTAATGCACGACCTAACCATGTCACTCCAGAGTATATTCTCAAGAGAACGGAAAACCTACGTTCACACAAAAAGTTGGTCACAACAGTTTAGAACCGAATCCCTGACAACTGCCCCAAAGCAGCAACAACCCCGCGTCCAGCAACGGATGAAAGCGTGGACCACCAAATAGGACACACGCCCAGCAGTGGAGTGCTGAACCAGGCGGCCACCCAGGGGCTCTGAAGACACATGCTCACCCCGAAGCCAGCTGCATTGGCCCTTCCTATATGGCACGCCTAGGATCAGTAACGTCTGGGGATCGGGGAGCGCGTGGGGGGTGGGGTGCGGCGTGGTGGTTACGTGTCGGGCTGCAATCCACAAGGTCTGCAGTGTGAAACCACCAGCCGCTCAGGGGGAGTAAAATGGGGATTTCTACTCCTGTAACCAGTTACGGTCTCAGACGTGCACAAGGGCAGCTTGACCTTGTCCGATGGAGTCGCCATAAGCAACGTCGATTCGACGGCAGTGAGCCTTCTTTACATCGAGCGCTGGACCTGGGATTGCTGGTTGCGTGTGCTGGGGGCCTGGCAGTAGGTAATGAAGGGTGTCTCGCTAGTCCATCGGGGGTTTGTTTCTGGGGTTAAGCTGGATACTGGAAATGGCTGTGTTATATACGAAAACCTCAAGATTATACACTAAACAGGCACATGTACAGCATCCTGATTACGCCCAAATACAAAAGCAGCCCTTCCATGACAATGCACGGCTTCAAAAACAAGGAGAGGCTGAGCCCCAGTGGCGTAGTGGTCGTGCGCGGGACTGCGGCCCACTGGGTTGGAGGTTCAAATCCAGCAGCAAGGCTGGGCCTCCTACTCCCACCACCAGAGGGCAGTGATGCCCCAAACCCACCCCCCCCCCAAAAAAAGGAGGGAAGTGTGTACATTGTCCAACTGCTTACAGAAAGCTAAAGACCCTCTATTTCAAAAACAGAAGGAGGGTAAAGACAAAATGAGAGGCCCTTTCACTCGTGGGCAGAGGCACGCACATCTGACTTCCTCCACCTGTGCATCCCAGACCCAACCAAACCCTTCAGGTAGCTGGCTTTCGGCTTTCAGTCGGGGCTCCATGGGGCACGTTTAGCGTTTCTCTTCTAACCCTAGTTCAAGGGACGGTGTAATCCTGGGGCCTTCAACGCTCAGGAGCAGCCCTTCAAAAGGCCACCACGTGCTCGCCACACACTTGGGGCAACAGGGGAAGAAAGGGGGTTGGGGAGGGGAGGGGAAAGTAGAATTGGCTGGACTGACAGACTCGCTGCCTCCTTTGCCTTAAGACCAGAACTAGAAGATGACAGGCTTCCATTCCTGAAAATTCTGATGGAACATTCTCTAGAAGAATCCTGATCAAAAGAGGGGAACAAGCAGGACAAAATTACAAAATCTGATGAAATCTAGATTGTCGGGTGGCCCGGAGGCTGAAACCATTGCCCAAAAGTAATCTTTAAACCTTGAGCCAAGAATGTCTTCCTTTAGCGCTGTGATCATTGGAGATCTTTCTATCAGGGATCAGAGTGACAACAACAGCCTGAAAGACTGGAGAGAGTAGGGCAGGGAGTTTACGTCACCAGGGGAGGGCCACTCGGAAGAAGAGGCGAGCCTGGCTGCAAAAGCCAGAGACCAAGTCAAGGTCACAGAGCTGGGTCTGTAGAAACGTGAGTTGTGGCTATGGTTTTTCTGTGCCTCTTCTCCCACAGCAACAAAATAAATTACTGGGGGCGGGGGCGCCTACATGTGATTGCCTAACACAAAAAAACAAAGCTTCTTTGACTTTAATGTAAACTAATCATTTTAATAATAATGTCAATACCTGTTTATTCTTTTTTATTTTGTTTTGTTTTGTTTTTTTTGGGGAGGGCCATCACTGCCTCTGGTGGTTGTGGATGCTACCCAGTGCTGCTCCTGAGAGCCGCCACTGGATTTGAACCGCCAAGCCTGTGGGCCACAGTCCCGCACTCAGCCACTTATGCCACTGGGGCTCAGCCCTGTTTCTTCTTTTTTTTTTTGGGGGGGGGGGCATCACTGCTCTCCGGTGGTAGGTGTAGGAGGCCCAGCTTTTGCTCCTGTGGAGCTGGAATTGAACCTCCATCCCAGTGGGCCACAGTCCTGCGCACAACCACTACGCCACCGGGGCTCAGCCCCCACTCCTCATTTTTTTTTAACAACTTCCAGCACCCTCCTTCCTTCATGAACCCTTGAGAATTTGTAAATTATTATATTTTTCTTGTCTTATACTGAATCACTATCTCTCTTTACCCACTTTTCTGTTGTCCATCCTCCTGGGAGGAGGTCACATGTCGATCATGGGTTCTCCCATTACTAAAGTGACCAAATTTTAACACTGGTAAAGCAGAGTGACCGGGGTGGGGGGTGGGGGTGGATGCAGGGGGTAGAGGGGATATATCCCCTTCCCGTTCTCCCGCAGTTCCCTAGCTTGTCGTGCATTCTTTCCAAAAATCGGGACTTTTTTAAAACGCTGAGGGACACAGGAAAAATTGTTTAAAATCGGGACTATCCCGCCAAAAGGTGGATGTCTGGTCACTTTACCCATTACCCGCCCCTTATCTTTCTTTACCCTCTTGATATGGCTACTCTAAATGTGGGTCCTGTGGGGTTTATCTGTCCTGGATTCCCTGTTTCCAGCTCTGATCTGTACCCCTGTACATGCTCTAGTCTAGCCAGGTTTGTAAGGTAGAATTGGGGTCATGATAGTGGGGGAAGGAAGCATTAAGGAACTAGAGGAAAATTGTATGCTTCATTGTTGCTACACTGCACCCTGGCACCTCTCCTCCCCCAACCCTTCTGTGAGCGGATGTCTACAGATGGGCACTGGGTTTCCCCACTGCACTCCCCCTCATTCACATATATGATTTTTTTTGTTCTGGGTTTTTGATGCCTGATACCTGATCCCATCAACATGTCATGATCACATAGGCTGGTGTGCTTCTTCTGTGTGGGCTTTATTACTTCTCAGCTAGATGGCTACTTGTTTATCTTTAAGACTTTAAGACCCCAGATGCTGTATCTTTTGATAGCCAGGCACCATCAGCTTTCTTCACCACATTTGCTGTGCACCCATTTTGTTTTCAGCAATCGTGTCAGGGAAGGTGAGCACAATGGAATGCCAGGTTATCAGAACAAAGTGTTCTTGTGTTGAGGGAGTACTTGAGTGGAGGCCCAGTATCCGCCTGTTGCCTTAATACTTAATAAATAGATGTATGGATGTATGTAGATAGATCTATTCCCTATCGTTATATATAAATGTATTTACATATGTACATGCCTGTATTTAGACCTCTGTAATGCCCATTTGCCTCCTAGTTCTTTCCTCTATTTCCTCTTATCCCACTGTCATGTTTGACCTTCATTCAGGTTCGGTAATTCCTCTCAGCTGCACTCCCCCCTCTCCCCAGACATCCTATGCCCTGGCCCTCCTCACCATCAATCTTAGATCACTTATTGTTCCCTTGTCCCTGGATTTGTTGACCACCCCTCCTTCTGTTCCCCCACCTTCCTCGCTAGTGTCCCCTGAAAATGTTTTCTACTCCAGATTGTTTATCCCATCTATCCTATCTAGACAGACACGCAGAGACAAAAATCAGCACAAACACAAGGCAAAGCAAAACATAACGAAATATAAAACAAAACAACAAGAAGAAGAAACAACAGCCAGGGCTGAGCCCCGGTGGCGTAGTGGTTGTGCGCGGGACTGCGGCCCACTGGGACGGAGGTTCAATTCCAGCAGTGGGGCTGGGCCTCCTACTCCCACCACCGGAGGGCAGTGATGCCCCAAAAACAAGAAGCAAAAAAAAAAAAAAAGAAAAGAAACAACAGCAAAAAAGAAAAGCCTATAAATAGTTCCAGTTCTCTCTGTTGACCTTTAGGAGTGTTGTCCACAAGCTTGGTTTATCAATGGTCATGGGGTGGGGAGGTAGCGGCGGAGAGAAGGGTCTACGGGACGCCGTCAGGCTACAGACTGCAAGGCAGCAGATCTCTGCTCCTGCTCCGGGACAAATGAATGACCTTGGGAACCCACAGGGGCAGTCCTACTCTGCCCTATAGGGTCCCTGTAAGGCAGAATCGACTTGATGCCAGTGAGCTTGGTACTCTGCGTACAAGTTCCCTGTCAACTAGCTGCTGCACTACAAAATAAAACCCATTACAATAAACAAAGCACCAGGCTGAGCCCCGGGGGCGTAGTGGTTGTGCGCGGGACTGCGGCTCACGGACGGAGGTTCAATTCCAGCAGTGGGGCTGGGCCTCCTACTCCCACCGCCGGAAAGCAGTGATGCCCACCCCCACCCCCCAAAAAAAACCAAAAAAAACAAAGCACCATAATCAAATAGATCTATGCCCAGAATGCAAACTAATTTAACTTCCATAAAATCTACCAACATGGTAGTGGCTGAGTGCGGGACTGTGGCCCGCGGGCTTGGCAGTTCAAATCCAGCAGCGGCTCTCAGGAGCAGCACTGGGTAGCGCCCACGACCACCAGAGGCAGTGATGCCCCCCCAAGAAACAAACAAACAAACAAACAAAAATCTACCAACATAATGAGCTCAAGAGAAATCACGAGATCATCTTAATGAAGTGGTTGAGTGCGGGACTGCGGCCCCACTTGGCTTGGCAGTTCAAATCCAGCAGCAGTTCTCAGGAGCGGTGCTGGGTAGCGCCCACGACCACCGGAGGCAGTGAGGCCCACCAAAAACAAAAAAACTAGGAAGAAAGAAGGGTTTTCTTAAACTACCCAAACTATGCACCTAAGACCTAGAATAAACATTAGAGAGCGCTCTAAGAGTCGTGGGGAGGAGACGAGCCAGTCACGGTACAGTGCAGCAACGATGAAACATACAACTTTCCTCTAGTTCTTTTTTTTTGTTTGTTTGTTTTTGGGGGGGGGGGCATCACTGCTCTCCGACAGTGGGAGTAGGAGGCCCAGCCTTTGCTCTGTGGAGCTGGAATTGAACTTCCGTCCCAGTGGGCCGCAGTCCCGCACACAACCACTTATGCCACCGGGGCTCAGCCCTTTCCTCTAGTTCTTAAATGCTCCCCCCCCCCCCCACTACCATGACCCCAATTCTACCTTACAAATCCAGCTAGACCAGAGGATGTGCACTGGTACAGAGAAGAACTGTAAACACAGGGAATTCAGAACAGATGATCCCTCAGAACCAGTGGAGAGAGTGGTGATACCAGGAGGGTTGAGGGAAGGTGGGGTAGAAAGGGAGAACCAATTACAAGGATCTACAAAGAACCCCCTCCTTAGGGGACAAACAACAGAAAAGTGGGTGAAGGGAGACATCAGACATTGTCACACATGACAAAATAATAATTTATAAATTATCAAGGGCTTGTGAGGGAGGGTGGGGGAAAATGAGGAGCTGATACCAAGGGCTCAAGTAGAAGGCAAATTTTTTTTGGGGGGGGGCCTCACTGCCCTCTGGTGGTAGGAGTAGGAGGCCCAGCCTTTGCTCCTGTGAAGCCGCTGCTGGAATTGAACCTCCAGCCCAGTGGGCCGCAGTCCCGCGTACAACCACTACGCCACCGGGTTCAGCCCAACCATCATCATTTTAAAAGCATTCTCTCATTAAAAATAAATAAATAGGGGCTGAGCCCCAGTGGCGTAGTGGTTGTGTGCGGGACTGTGGCCCACTGGGATGGAGGTTCGATTCCAGCTCCACAGAGCAAAGGCTGGGCCTCCTACTCCCACCACCAGAGGGCAGTGATGCCTAAAAAAAAAAATAAAATAAATAAAAGCATTCTCTTCTCACTTGAGATGCTGATATCAGCTTCCCATTTATTCCCTCTCCCTTCCCCACCTGCCCTCCCTCAAAATTCTTGATAAGTTATAGATTATTTTTCTATTCTTTTACTTTGCTTTTCTTTATTAAAAATCATTTTATTGGGGGCTCGTACATCGTTTTTCACAATACATAAGTAAACAGACTGTGCCAAGCGCCCTCACATGTCCGTTGCTGTTATTGTTCTCCAATCATCCGCCTTTCCCCTTGAGCCCCTAGTATCAGTTTTTCCATCCCTTCCCTTCTTCCCCTGCTCTCCCCTCCCCACCATATTTTTCTATTTTACATCATTCTCCGTCACTCCTCACTCACTTTTCCATTCTTCATCCTCCTGAGAAGGGGTTACAGGTTGATCTGTGTGATTGATTCGCCCTCTCCCCCGCCTCCCCTAATCCTCACGGGTGGCCCTGAGAAGTCTATCTCTCCTGGACTCCCTGTGTTGTGGGCTCTCATCTGTAGCAGCAGTGTGCATGCTCTGGTCTAATCTGATTCGTAAGGTAGAATTGGGGTCATGATAGTGGGAGGAAGGAAGCACTAACCATCTAGAGGAAGGTTGTGTGCTTCACCGGGGCTGTACTGCACCCTGACTGGCTCGGCAGTTGCCTATGACTCCTTTGTGCGGGGAGTCCAATTGTTTGCAGATGGACATTGGGTCTCCACTCCATGTCCACCCTCCCGTTCACTTTGAGTATAATTTTGTTCTGAGTCTTAGATGCCTGGTACTTGATCCCGTTGACATCTCATGGTCACACAGGCTGGTGTGCTTCTTCCATGTGGGCTTTGTTGCTTCTGAGCTGGATGGCTGCTTGTTTACCTTCAAGCTTTTAAGGCCCCAGATGCTATATCTTTTGATAGCCGGGCACCATCAGCTTTCTTCACCACATTTGCTTATGCACATTTTGTCTTCAGCAATCATGTCAGGAAGGTGAGCATCACAGAATACCAGACTGTTGGAACAAAATGTTCTTGTGTTGAGGGAGTACTTGAGTCAAGGCCCAATGTCCATCTGCAACCTTAATTCTTAACATATAGATGAGTACATAGTTCTATTCCCCTCTCCTTTTATATATACATATGTGTGTGTACACATATATATTAACACATGTACATGCCTATATTTAGATCTCTATAACTGTTCTTTGCCTCCTGGTTTTCCCCCCTTTTTCCTTTCACTTTCCCCTTGTCCCACCATCATGCTCAGCCTTCATTCGTGTTTACTAATTCCTTGCTGCTACATTGCCCTTGATTAAGCCCCACTAGGCATCCTATGCCCTTCTCTCCATTGATTTTAGTTCACTTGTTGGTCCCTTGTTCCTGGATTGGTTTCTGCACACACACCCTTTCTCCCACCTCCACTTCTCTCCTATCACCCCGAGACTACTGGTCCCATTCTTTTCAGCCCTGAAACTGTCTACAGTCATACCACCCTTGACTTGCCCAATCACGTCATCTCTGAATCATTTATCCCACCTATCTTATCTAGATAGACATGCAGATACATTAATAAGTGCAAAAACCATGCAAAGCCAATAAAACAAATATTTTATAATTTATCAAGGGGTCAACAAGGGTGGGAGGGTGGGAGAGGGAAGGGAAAAAATTAGAAACTTATACCACAGGCTCAAGTAGAAAGAAAATGTTCTGAAAAAAAAAATGTCCTGAAAATGATGATGGCAACAGATGTACATGCTTGATACAGTGGGTGCATGGATTGTTATAAGAGCTGTAGGAGCCCCCAGTAAAATGATCTATTTTTTTAAAAAAGAAAGAAATGGGTCTACCAGCAGCAGGAAGGGGAGATAAATCAGAGTGTTTTCACCCAATGGGAAATGACAGAGCAAGAAGAATGAGCAAACTATATCCACCAACATGGATGCCTCTTCAAGGGGAGGTTCCGGAAAGAAGTCAGCCATGAAAGAGAACAACTACACAAGACATTTGTTTGTTTGTTTTTGTTTTATTTTATTTATTTATTTATTTATTTTAGGCATCATTGCCCCCTGGTGGTGGGAGTAGGAGGCCCAGCTTTTGCTGTGTGGAGCTGGAATTGAACTTCCATCCCAGTGGGCCGCAGTCCCGCGCACAACCACTACACCGCCGGGGCTCAGCCCTAGATGGTAATTCTTTTTTTTTTTTTTTTTTGGGGGGGGGGGCATTACTGCTCTCTGGTAGTGGGAGTAGGAGGCCCAGCCTGTGTGCCGTGGAGCTGGAAGTGAACCTTCATCCCAGTGGGCCGCAGTCCCGCGCACAACCACTATGCCACGGGGCTTAGCCCTGCACAAGACATTTAGATGAAATTGAAACCACCGCCACACACAGACACACTAATCAACAGAACAGAAGTCAGGGAGCAAAGTGGTTCCCCGGGATGAAGATGGGAAGGGGGTTTGAGGGTCTCCTGAAGTTCTAAGAATATTTCTTAAAGCTAGATGCTGCCTACATGGTTGTGCATTACATTTGGTAAAATATCATCAAGCTATTTGAGTACCTTTTTGAAAGGTGACCCTCTTACTGTCGAGTGAGTGTGAACTCGGAGTGATCCAAGGTTGTAAATCTTTACGGGAGCAGACAGCCTCCTTCTTCTCCCATTGAGTGGCAGTTGGGTTTGAACCACTGACCTTACGATGAGCAATCCAGTGCTTGCCTACCAGCACCACCTAATCTGAACACATTTAAAAGAACGTTAGACTTTAGAAATGTTTCTCACTGCACAACGAGAGGCAGAGAGCTTGTTTGGAATCATGAGAGTTTCTGAAATAGACTGCGGTGGCAGTGATTGCCCAACATTGTAAGTGCTATTAAAGTCACTAAGGGTACCCTGAAAATGGTGCAAATGGCTCATTTTATCTTATATGCATTTGACCACATTAAAATGAAAAAAGAAACAGAACTGAAGAAGGTTGCCACACTCAAGATTATTTTACAAAAAACAAACATTTCACTAAAACAGTGCTTCCCAGAGTGGCGCGATCACCCCCAGAGGCGTGCCGGAGCAACCCAGGGGCCTGTCAAAGCAGACAGCTACCCTTTCTCCTCTCTGCATAGTCAGGGGATCTATCTATCTATTATCTATCTATATCTATAGCTACACTACAGCACACAAGTGCTTACTGGCCAGAGCGGGTGCTGAGTACTGTTTTTTCTCAAGAGGGGGTAGCAGGTCAAATAACTTTGGGAACCTTGTTCTAAACCATTGACCACTAACTCCAAAAGAAACTAGGGTCTCCTGGATGATAGACACGGAGAAGAGAGACCAGGAAGGCCCTAGTAGAGAAAGCACAGGTTCTCTACAAAGAGACCCTTTGAAGCTCCATGAAACCTTCGACCAGCCGGTCAGTTCCCGCCCCACAGGACAGAGCAAACCTGCTCGGTCTGAGGGCTACTCGGAGTGCAGTCTTTCTGGAAGCCGACTGCCCTCACCGTCTCTGGGAGGAGTGGCTCGTGGCCTCAGACCAGCAGTCTCTCAGTGAGCCGTTGAGCCTTAATCACTGGGTGCCACCAGGGCTCTAAAACGCTCCTAAAAGACATGAGAGGCAGTCTGACTCACAGGAACAGATTCGACCATGTTTGTGGTTGGATGACATCATCCTAGAGATGCCAGCTTCCCCCAAATGACATGGCAGTTTGGTACAAAGCAACCCAAATTACATACGCATGTTCTGAGAGACCAAAGCCATTCTGCAGTTTCAAAGGAAGATCCAAGGTCCCCAAATAGCTGAGCCACTTGAAAGAGAAGAGCGAGGAGGGGGACTTGTGCCCCCCGAGGAAGGTTGGAAGGGCCTGCCTGCACTGGCCCCCAGGGAGCCCCGGCAGGGTGATGGGCAAGTGCTTGGCTGGTCACAGAAAGGTTGGCAGTTCGATCCACCTGGCTGCTCCTGGCAATCGGCTTCCGCTTCTGTAAAGCTTCCAGCTCAGCCCCGGTACGGGGTGACCCTATTCAGTAACACATGAGGTGGCCAGGAGTCAGAAATGGGCTTGATGGCAGGCACAGAGACAGCCAGGAGCAGGGCCAGGGGTGTGGAGAGGGGCTGGCTCTATCATCAAACCACGGCCAGAACCAGCAGGATCGTGACTGCATAACTGAAAACACCCTTCAACCAAGGTTGCCCAGACGACAGACAACCTTAAACTTTAACCCAGAGGGACGCACGAGCTGTGAGCAAAAGTACAATGACCAAAACATGGAAGACGCTCTGTGACCTAGGTGTGGGGAGGGAGTATGTGTTCTTTATAAACGAGACCCACCAGCCCAAACCAGAAAGTGGACAGAAAAGAATACCTGTGATTACATGAAAATGAAAGACATACACATTTCTTTCTTTTTTTTTTTGGGGGGGGTGTGGGCATCACTGCAATCTGGTGGTGGGAGTAGGAGGCCCAGCCCCACTGCTGGAATTGAACCTCCGTCCCAGTGGGCCGCAGTCCCGCGCACAACCACTACGCCACCGGGGCTCAGCCCCGACATACACATTTCAATCGATTAGGCAAGAGTTAGCAATTTAGTGTGATGGTGGGAAGGCTCGTTGGTCCAAAGTCTTAAAAAGCAGCCACAAGGATCCATACAGCCTGGCCGGCAGCCCACTGTGTCATCTTCTTGGGTAAGTTGGAGACAATAGAATCTGTGTTGGCAGACTGCAGAACAACAAACCCTTCAGGACTGAGAGTGAGAGTTGCCATTCCAGGAGGGTAGGGGGAAGGCGAGGGGAGAAGGAGGACACGGGAACGATTGCAATGATTGATATGCAACCCCCCACCCCAGGGAGATGGATAACAGAAAGGTGGGTGAAGGCAAATAGCAGGTGGTGTTAAACAAGAAAATAGGGCTGAGCCCTGGTGGCGTAGTGGTTGAGTGCAGGGCTGTGGCCCACTGGGCTGGCGGTTCAAATCCAGCAGTAGCTCTCCAGGAGCAAGGCTGGGACTCCCACTCCCACCAGAGGGCAGTGATGCCCACACAAACACAAAAAAAGCATGAAAATAATGTATAAATAATAAATTTATAAATTATCAAGGATGCATGAGGATGGGAAGGGTGGAGGAGGAAAGGGAAAAAGGAGGAGCTGAC
Source organism: Nesogale talazaci (assembly GCA_004026705.1). Taxonomy (NCBI): domain Eukaryota; kingdom Metazoa; phylum Chordata; class Mammalia; order Afrosoricida; family Tenrecidae; genus Nesogale; species Nesogale talazaci. Next base: position 24,101 of record PVJH01026737.1, read on the forward strand.
ACCAAGGGATCAAGTCAAAAGAAAATATTTTGGAAATGTTGATGGCAAACATATGTACAAATGGGCTTGACACAACTAATGTTTGGACAGCTGTAAGAGCCCCTAATAAAATGATTTATAAATAAATAAATATGGGAACATACAAATCTGTGTTGGTGATTCTGGTTTTTGTTTTTTTGCTTGGGGGGGGGGGGGCGAATCACTGTCCTCTGGTGGTTGTGGGAGCTACCCAACCTTGCTCCTGGAGAGCCGCCACTGGATTTGACCCGCCAGCCTAGTGGGCCTCAGTCCCCCACTCAACCACTACGCCACCAGGGCTCAGCCCTGGGTTGGTGTTTTTAAAATTTTATTAAATTTGTTCTTCAAAGGGCACTACAAAGTTAACAGCTGATAGAAAAGGATATTTTGCTTCAGTCTAGGACTGTCACGGGACTGATTTCTGGACTATACTAAGAACTCACGATAAAAAAAAAAAGAAAAAAAAACGCTAAAAGAGCGATTGTGAAATTGGGGTCAGAAAAAAGTAAAAATATAAATAAAATAGGCTGAGCCCTGGTGACGTAGTGGTTGTGCGCGGGACTGCAGCCCACTGGGATGGAGGTTCAATTCCAGCTCCCAGGAGCAAAGGCTGGGCCTCCTACTCCCACCACTAGAGGGCAGTGATGCCTAAATAAAAAAACTAAAAAAAAAAACTGAGGTCAGAAAGAAACAGCTGGAGGAAATGTGTAGGCAGTTTGCAGAAGAGGAAACTCAAATGGCCGACATTTCCAGGGGGAAATCACCACGAGGAACAAAGGCGCCCAGGTGCACAGTGGGCTAGGCATTGGGGTGCTCACTGCAAGGTCAGTGGTTCAAACCTGCCAGGGCCCCCGGGGAGAGCTCCCACGAAGATGTAGTCTCAGAAACCCCAAGGAGGCAGGACCCCCTGGCTGGGCAGTATGCAGGTTTGTGAGGAAATAGGGACCATCCATTGAAACCGGTACTAAGGTGCCTCTTTCCCACACCTGTCAGGTGAGCGCTAGCATGGTGCATGTGACCCAGGGATGGTGAGGACGCAGGGGATGAGAACTACTTTCCTGGAAAGTCGTCTGGTAAAATTCAGGAAGGAGCCAATTCCAGCAATCCCCCTGGCCCTCATGAAGGACAGCTCTCGCTCCCTGAGACACACGAGGGGACTTCAAACTGTTGGAGGGAAACTTTTACTATCTTTCAATTCCATTGCTCCAGGAACTGTTCCGGGGTCCCTTGCACGTCTTAGCAAAACTGGGGCTGTCGTTCGGGGGGTGCCCAAGACTTGTCACGTCATCTGTGGAGGAGGGCGGGACGGGCGTCCAGGATGGGGCTTGGGGCTGAGGTGGCCACAGAGCGTGGAATGACAAGTTCTGAACCTTATGCACTCACACTCAAGGGTAGACTTTTAAAAAAACAGCTCACAAGAACAGCCATGCGAATTACAAACGGAGAGAGAAAACCCACTCGTCTAGAAAGACACAAACCTATTCAAATATGGCTTCCTGCTGGGCACACACTCCCCACGGCTCTCTTCCCTCCCCCGATGGGTGTCGGCCACTGGCACAAGAATCCATGGGCGCTGCAACCTCGTCCTTATGGTCTAAGCACACTGCAGACGGTCGGCACACACCCCTACTGTGAATACAGGCCTGGAAGGCGCACAGTGTCGGTAGAGGGCTGGCGGCAAGCATATGAGTGGAGGGGGCGAGAGAAACCCACGAGGCTTTGCTTTGACAGACGAGGACGTTCACGAGAGTCACGACCGATTCTTGCTTTCAAACTCATGAGGGTGGTGCACGGGGCTCTGCGTGCTCAGGCTGCCTCGGCCCTGGGCGCTCTGCTGCTTTTCCCTCTCCCCCACTGGGACCACAGCTAAGCAGGCCTCCGAGCCTGCTTTTTGGCTTATACCCTCCTCCTGCCGGCCCCTCTCAGCCTTCAAGCTTCAGTTCAACCACCATCCCCCCCCCTTTTCAGGGAGGACTCCCCAGGCTGTTCTAGCTAGTGCCTCTCTGCCCCATGAGCTATGCGCTATGAAGCAGTCGCTTACCCCGTTCTGGGAGCCTCCTGGTCCCAGCCTATCTCTTCCCAGTAAATTAACGCTCTAGGCGGTCACGGGTTTTCTCTGCCCTCTGGCTTCCCCACCCCCCCCACAGTGCCTGGCACAGAGCATACCCCACTACCGTCAAGTCCATGCCAACTCATTGCCACCCTATTGAGCAGCACTGCCCCAGAGTTTCCAAGACTGCTATCTTTTTTTTTTTTTTTTTTTGGCATCACTGCTCTCGGCCGTGGGAGTAGGAGGCCCAGCCCCACTGCTGGAATTGAACCTCCGTCCCACTTGGGCCGCAGTCCCGCGCACAACCACAACGCCACCAGGGCTCAGCCCTTTTTTTTTTTTTTAATGTCTTTTATTTTTATTTATTTATTTATTTTTAATTTATTTAGGCATCACTGCCCTCCCTCTGGTAGGCATGGGAAGCCCAACCTTGTTGCTGCGGGATTTGAACCGCCAAGTCAGTCGGCCGCAGTCCCACACTCAACCACTACGCTACCGGGGCTCAGCCCAAGGCTGCTATCTTCATGGGAACAGATGGCCACATCTTTCTCCACCAGAGCAGCTGGCAGGTCCCCACCGCCGAGCGCCACCCAAGCTCTGAGGAGGCACGCACATTTTGGCTGAGTGACTCAGCGAGGTCTCTGCAGGGTGGTAAAGACGGCACAGGAGAGGGGCTGAGGTTAGGAGGCGGGGGTGTCTTGAGAGAGCACAGAACAGGGGCTGTGGCACAGGCAGCGAGGAATGGAGAGCCGGCCACCGCGCGCCTGAAGTTCTGGGCACAGGTGTTTCAGCACGGGTGCCACTTTCCCATGCCCGACACCACTACACAACTCGTGAGGTCTTTTATATACAACTAATTTTTTAAAAAAAACTAATTTTTTAAAAGCAACAAAAACCTGGGCATTCAGCTGAGCCCCGGTGGCGCAGTGGTTGTGTGCGGGACTGCGGCGCACAGGGTTGGCGGTTCAAATCCAGCAGCAAGCAGCTCTCCAGGAGCCAGGCTGAGCCTCCTACTCCCACCAGGGGGCAGTGATGGGAGGTGGGGGGAGGGGGGTAAGCAGGACACTCTAAAGAAACCGTGGTCCTTTCTCGGGTAACACATTTACAGCTCACAACCCCTCCTCGTAAGCAAGCTCTATTCGCTGTACTAGCGGATACCTGGAGGGGCAGGGCTACTCCTTCGTGTGGGGTGTGCGGTCGGTCAACGCCATAGCAACGGCTCTGGTTCCGAACGTTGACAAATACCACTGACGCCTTGCGGTTCCTCCCCACGGAGGGCGGGCCCCGCCGACGCCACGCCCCCAGTCCCTCCCCCGCCGCAGCCCCACGCGATCGGGCCAGCCCTGATCTCGCGAGACTCGGGCTGTCGCTCCACCCGCCCCCCCTCACACGGCCACTTGGGCGCGCTTTCTCCCCCCTGACCTTCCGGCAGCGATCAGCTTCTGGAGGAAGGTGTCCACCAGGGTGTCGAGCAGCTTCACCCTCGAAAGGGCGGTGCCCGGGGGCGCAGGCTCCGGGGGCCGAGCCTCCGGCGCGCGCTCCTCCGGGCCACCGCCTGCCTCACTACCGCCCGCCTCGGCCATGTTGCAGTCGAACCGCCAAATCGAACTGGTCCCCTGGTCCCGCCCACCAAGGCGCCCTATTGGCTGCTTCCGTCACTGGCCGCTCCTGATTGGAAGAGCGGAAATGCCGCTCACCAGCCCCCGCGGGACCAGGGAGACGCCACTGGAGGCGGAAGGTTTAAGCCGGGAGGAGACTGTTGATAAACGTTACACCAACGTACTTTTCCGGCGGTTTGGGCGAAGGACGCATGATCCAAAGCACAGGGGCTCGGTAAAAACTTTTAATTCATTTCACTTCGAAGACTTTGTATAGTGCAGCAGCGAATACTCACTATTAATGTTCACAAGTCTGGCAAATGTTAAATGAGTGCATCTTCACCACCACCATCCCCTTCAGTAGCCCTATCGTGTTGCCTGCCTTCCCCCCCGGGCCCCCCAAAAGCTGCGTCTGTCGTTTTGGCCACGAACCAAAATATCACAGTCCAGCTGGCCAGACCCCCAGTTCTGGCTACCTGAAAGTCCACTTCCCACCCACTGGATAGCTCTCCCCCGGGGATGTTTTCAGCAAGCCCAACCCCACAATTCCTGAACGGTATTCAAGGAAAAGGTGGGGGCCGGGGGCCTCCTGAGTTATCCACACAATAGCCTTTAAACTGTGAGTGAAAGACAAGACAGAGGCTCTGTGATACTGTACATGGAATCGTCTGGAAGGGAGCGCCACCCTTCAGGCTTGAGTGGCAAGGGCCACTCACTCCCTGTCAGTGATACCTGACCCCCCAGTGGGGAAGAGCTGAAGGGAAGTTTCTCCGGGAGAAAAGGAGGAACTGAGAATCAATCTACCAAGTCTCCGTGGACAGGGCTCGCAGAGGGCGGAGGGACCCCCTGCTCCAGCACATTGGGAGTTCTTCGGATCAAAGGGTGACTGAGGAGCGGGATGGTGGGTGAGCCCAACCCTTTGATAGCCACCTGGTAGAGACGGGAGGACTCCCTTGATAAGGTGCAATTAGAGAAAAGATCATGGGAGGAGGGGGTGGATCCTCAGAGACGCAGATCAAGATGGGCAGTGTTGGTGGTAAAAGCAGGTGCATTTGTCCGATTCTGATCTGGCCAGGGTGAACGAGTGAATCCGGGGCAGCCTCGGACGTTGTCCAGGCTTCAGGCAGCTAGCACCTTGCAAAGTGGCACCATGGCCTTGCCCAGTGGGTGGGACCAATCAGAAGGCGTGGGGGCTCTTCCAGGCCAGACGTCTCCAGTAGGAACCTAGGATTCCAAGTGCCGCCTTCTGCCCACTACCCCACTCTGCTTGCACCACAGGCCGGGTGGAGGGACGCTGGACAAGGAGGGAGAGCCTGCCTCCCCCCTCTGCTCCCAGGAACGGTCCACAGATGATCTCGGCAGTATCAGGCTGGTAGATGCAGTGGTCCTGGTGGAAGTGACTTCCTGGCCCACTCTTTGTCGTCCCCCCGCAGGTACCATGACTAGGACAGCGATTCACATCCAGGGAGAAAGAACACCCCATGCTGCTCCCATGGAGATGGCATTTGCTTCCGTGAGTCCCAGTGATGAGTCGATGTGTGTGTGTCCGTGTGTGTCTGTCTGTCTTTCTAGGCTGCCAATCTCCGTCGCGCTCTCCCAGGCTTGGCTCAGCTGGCCTGGCAGGAGATCGGTCCGCCACACCCTCCCTCTGGATCCTGCCCAAAGCAACCGTTCTCTCAACCTGACTTCTCAGGTCTAATGTGCCCCCAACAGCCTGCCCCCGCTTACAACGGCCCCTCCCGCCCCTCCCGGGGCTCCTGGGACGTGTGCACTAGAGAACGGAGATGAAGCCACAGTCTGGTTTCCATTGGTCTGAGGAAGGAGGCAGCTCCCCCTGCGTGTGTCTTCGCAAGACTA
>PVJH01026738.1:0-29719 GCA_004026705.1 Nesogale talazaci
CACGTGGCCCAGGCAGCAGAGGGCATCTGGAGCCATGCGTGTGGATCGCTTCACGCTCTGCCACCGGCCGGGCGTACGGGTGGGGGGAGGCTTTTGCAATCACCCTTGGGATCCAGGTTACTGCCGCATCTCCAGCGGACACCCCAGCCCTGCCTGGCACAGCACAGCATGGTGTCTGCTGCAGGACAGAGGCAGGATCCCCCAAATGTGACCCCACTGGCTTTACTGCTATGTTCCTGTTCCTGTCCCCCTCCCCCAACCTGTCACCAAGACATCCATGGGTCTGGGGCTGTGTCTGCTGTGACTCCCTTCCCAGGTGGCGCGGCGTATTAACGCTGCTCAGCTCACGGTGGGCACCTTGGTGGCCTAGTGACTAAGCGTTGGGTGGCTAACCCGAAAGTCGGCAGTTCAAGACCACCAGCTGAAGAAAGATGAGGCTTCTACTCCCCTACAGAGGGGCCGTCTCGGAAACCCTCTGGGGCCTTGTGCCCTGTCCTCTGGGGTCACTATGTGTCAGCGTCCCCTGGAGGACAGTGAATGACGCCCTCCACCCTCCCTTGGCCATCCTTGGCTTAAAGGATCTCCAGACACTGGGGGGGGGGGGTGACGGGGGCGGCCATTGGCTAGGATCCCGGGCTCAGGCACCCCTCACTCTTGGCCTTCCCTCTGCCTTGCCTCAGGTATGAAGCGGCCGCTGAGCCCATCTCCCCCCGGCGAGAAGGAGCCCCCCCTGCCCGGAGCTGCTGCCGCCGAGTGCCCCCCGCCCCGGCTGGAAGCCCCGAAGCCCAAGCGGGAGAGGAAGCGGCCCTCGTACACGCTCTGCGCCGTCTGCAACATCCAGCTGAACTCGGCGGCCCAGGCCCAGGTGCACTGCGGGGGCCGGGCCCACCAGCGGAGGCTGCGGCAGCTCAGCCTGGGGAAGACGCATCCCGGGACGGGTCAGTGTGCAGGGCGCCGGCAGGGGTGGGGGGCGGCAAGGGGGGCCAGGAGAGACCCCTCTGGAGCCCTCTGTGGGGAACCTGGGGCTGAGGTCTCCTTTTGTGGGGCTGTGGGGTCTGGGCTGCCTTTCGTGGGATCTTGGGGCTGAGTCTCTCCCACCTACTCTGTCAATGTCTTGTTTTACAGTCCAGGGGTCCTCAAACTATGGCCCGTGGGCCACATGTGGCCCGCTAAGAACATTTATCTGGCCCCCCAGGTGTTTTTGCCACCGCTGCTGTCCTGCTTAGCAACAGACCCATCCTGGGCCTGCAGTGAATTTGTTCATAGTTTTATGTTTCTTTTTTAACTATAGTCCGGCCCTCCAAGGCTCTGAGGGACAGTGAACTGGCCCCCCCCCCTTTTTTTTGTGGGCATCACTGTCTCTGGTGGCCGTGGGCGCTACCCAGTGCCGCTCTGAGAGCCGCCGCTGGATCTGAACCGCCAAGCCCACGGGCCGCAGTCCTGCACTCAACCACTTATGCCACCAGGGCGCAGCCCAGTGGCCCCCCTTTTAAAAAGTTTGAGGACCCCTGTTTTACACCCTTCCATGGGGTCTCTGTGGAGTGAAGGGTCCCTGGGTCTGAGACTGTCTTTTGAGGTCTTTTTGTGTCTGGGGCGTCTTTCAGAACCAGGAACTGTCAGGATGTTTTCAGTCCAGGGGCAGCCTGTCATTCAAGGACCTCCCCTGGCCCCCCGTGCTCTCCAGGTGGGGCCGTGAGGACATGTCCCTTGGAGTGCAGGTCCAAGAAAGGCCCCTTGCCCTTGACCACTGGACTCCTGACCAGGATTCCTGCCTGTGCTTGGCTGGGGGAATGTTCCAGAACTTTGGCTGTGGGCCCTGGGAGAGGGGTGGGGCAGCTGACTGCCAGACAGATAGATCTCTGGGTGCAATGGGTGAGTGGTTCGGGGAGCGTGACCCCCACTGACAGCACAGGAGGGCTCGGGGGCGGGGGAGAGGAATGGGGCTGCTGTCATGGAGTCGACAGACCCAGGCCCCATGTGGGCAACCCCCTTGCCCTCTGGGCTGTTAGACTTGCCTGTGGACTGCCCCCTAGCCCATGTCGGAAGGACCCCCTGGTCTTTTGGGACTCTCCACGGGCACCCATCATGTGCCCTGCATAGCAGCATGCAGGGGGTGGGAGGGAAATAAGACCCCATGTCTTCCCCAGCCCCTGGCCGAGGATTGAGCCTATCTTGTGTGTGTGTGGGGGGTGGGGGTGGGGGTTGTAGACAGGCACGCAAACAACTGGAGAAGTGCTGTGGGGGGTACTTGGAGCACACCTCTAGGGACAAGGGATAGGCCTCTGCAGAGAAGGGACACAGAGTCCCGTGGACATCCCAGGCAGCGGTCACTGCGTCTGCAAAGGTGGGGTGTGCTCTGCTCGCTGGTCCCGATCCCTGCCACCCCGCTGTGTGAGGCTGAACACCAGGCAGGAGTGTTTACCTGGCCGGACGGGTGCCTCGGGAAGGTCCCCTGTGCCTGCTCGGTGCTGTTGGCATTCTGACTTAGAGACCGCGAGGGCAATGGAGCAAACACCGCCAGGCCCTGCGTCGTCCTCACAGTCGCTCTTGGGTGAGCCCGTGGTGGCGGCCATGGCGTCCATCCGGCTCGTTGAGGGCCTTCCTCTTGTCTGCTGCCCCGCCACTTGACCAGCACGACCTCTTCCCTGGGGCCGCTCGCTCCCGACAACCTGTGTCCAGAGTCTGTGAGGCGGAGTCTCCGCTTCCTTGGCTCCAAGGAGCATCTGGCTGAACTTCCGAGACAGACCTCTTTGTCCTCTTGGCAGGCCGTGGCCCTTTCCGTGTTCTTGTCAGCATCACAGTTCACATGCATCAATTCTTTTTGTTTTCAAGATTAAATTGTTTATTGATCACGCACGATAATGGATGAGACATCACTTCCAACTCCGTGTGTAATTTCATCTGCTGCTATCATTATTCAATTTAGATATATTGGAGAGGATAGACCAGCAACCTTTTTTTTTTTTTTTTTGCTAATTCAACCATTTTTTTAATATAAGCAAATAAACTCTGTCCACCTGCGGGGATGACCATGGTTAATGGTGAACGCCAGGTGACCCAATGAGAACGGTCAGTTTCACTGCAACCGTGGTTTCAGGACACAATGGTTCCTCTGCTCCCAAGGAGCTAAGTTTATAGCTACATCTCTTTCTTTTTTTGGGGGGCGGGCATCACTGCTCTCCGGTGGTGGGAGGAGGAGGCCCAGCCCCACTGCTGGAATTGAACCTCCGTCCCAGTGGGCCGCAGTTCCGCGCACAACCATGACGCCACCGGGGCTCAGCCCCGATACATCTCTTTCAAACCTGGCTTCACCCTGAAGTCATGCTACATGTCACGCTGTCGGGACAATTTATCCAGATGGCTTAAGAGTTGACTCACTGGACCCAGCGCATTTGAAGAAGACATTCATTCAGCGACATGATCAGACTCTTCCACTTAGCAATCAACAGCATGGGTGCAAAAACAGAAAAACTACATCGAAGCCCTTTGTGGGAATGCTTTCCCCTTTCCGCAGAACAGACCCAAAGTAACCTGTTGGATGTTTCGTCATAAATACCGCCCTCACGTTCTGTTGCCCATGCACATGAGAACTGTCTGCATGTCTCCTTTGTAGCGGCCGGGCCCTGCCTGCCTGCTGAGCTCACAGGTCCGTTGTCCTCTGGAGCACTCCTTCGCTTCTTTGACCTCTCCCGTTCAGCTTTATTTCCTGGGAGTCATAAAGTCTCCTGCCACGGCCCCAGTCACTGGGACCATCACCTTGGTTTCATGGTTTGGCAAAGTCTTGACCGCCGCCGCCTCCACCACCACGAAGAGCCAGAGCTTCTGTCTCCCTTTATCGGTCCAAAATGGGAAGATTGACTGTGGCACCTGACAAAATCATGGTAGCTTCTGCCACCTCCAGAATTGCTTCCATCATGACCAAATCCATTATTACCACCCCCCCACCCCCACAGCCGCCGTCTCCACCATCACCGCAGCTGCCACCAAAGCCACCAGGTTCACTGAAGTTCCTGCCCTGACCAAAGTTGTCATCCCACCCAAACCATCTCCTCCGCCACCTTCCAGGGTTTCAGAGCCGCTCCGACCTCTTTGGTTGGAAGAGGTACTGGCCCTCGCTTGCCTTTCCAAGAGGGCTTTCCTTACTTCACAGGTGAGGCCCTTCACATAATGGCATTTCTTTTTTTTTTTTCTTTTTGTGGGCATCACTGCCCTCTGGTGGGAGTAGGAGGTCCAGCCTTGCTCCTGAAGAGCTGCTGCTGGATTTGAACCTCCACCCCTGTGAGCCGCAGCCCCACACACAACTGCTATGCCACCGGGGCTCAGACCTGCCTGACACAATGGCATTTCTGAAGGACGGTCTTCGAAGTCGCAAAAGCAAAGCCCCTCTTCTGGACCCTGCTGCCATCGGCCATGATTCCAGTTACTTTAATTTTCCCACAGTGCTCAACATCCACTCTTAGGTGAGTCATCTCTCAGGTGGTGCTCCCCAGTGTCTTCTTTGATGCTGCAGACAGATCTTTTTCGCAGTTGCGTGGGCACCTGGTCTCTGCCTGTCTTCTGGGCAGGTAGCCCTCGTTGGTTCCACGGCTCTTCCACCCCCTCGTGTGGCCTTGCATTCACGGCTGCATTCTCCCCCTGCGCAGCACAGTCAGTGACAACCTCAGAGCCTCCAGGACGCGTGGGGTTCGGGTCGCTCATGACCACACGGTCCCCGAGCCTGCCCCAGCGCCCAACACGGCTCTCCTGTTTGTTTCAAAGCTCAACCCTCTGATTCGAGTTTCCACAGCTGTCCGGGCTCTGACACAGGCTTGACAGCAATGTGTGTGTGTGTGTCGGGGAGTCGGGGGGCAGATGACCCTAACAAAGATTCCTCTGCGGTGACCCCAGGCAGCACCGGATTCTTTATCAGTCTTCCTTGTTCAGGGTCTGACTGGACACACACAGGGGATTGGAAACACCAGGGCTGGGGTCAGGTGCCTCTGAGACCTCGCAGGGACCTGCCAGCTTTGGGCCTCTCTGAAGAGGCCTTGCGCAGCAGAAGTGCCCAGTGCCATGTGACCCTCAACCTCCTGACCGCTGTTCCCCCCCACCCCCAACCAGCAGTGGTTGTGTATCAGAATAGGCAATTGTACAGCGATAATAATTGTTATAATAAAGGGCTGAGCCCCGGTGGCGTAGTGGTTGTGCGCGGGACTGCGGCCCACTGGGATAGAGGTTCAATTCCAGCAGTGGGATTGGGCCTCCTACTCCCACCACCAGATAGCAGTGATGCCCACAAAAAAAAAAAAAAAATTAAAAAAAAAAAAACCACCAAAAAAAAATAATTGTTATAATAAAGATATAGAGAGCATGAGAGAGAAACTATGAGTCAGACATATATCACATCAGGGTAGCAGGCTCACCGCTGCCCCGCTTAGTGATCCACTTGGAGAGAGAGTGGGGGAAGGGATTACATGATGAGGGAGAGAGGCCTGGGAGCATCCGCCAGGGGCAGGAGAGAGAGCCTCTATCCTCTATGTCCAATTCTTTTAATGGAGTTTTTGTTTTTTGTGGACATCACTGCCTCTGGTGGTCGTGGGAGCTATCCAGTGCCGCTCCTGAGAGCCGCTGCTGGATTTGAACCGCCAAGCCCACAGGCCGCAGTCCCGCACTCAACCACTTACACCACAGGGGCTCAGCCCTGTCCAATTCTTATATGCCCTCTGGAGCCAAGCCAGGCCCCCAATGACAGGCAAGGACATATGTCACAGGAAGGGGTTGTGCCATATGCACACGTTATAGGAAAGGGGGGTACTGGAGGTATCCCTTGTGACAAGACCAGACCCCAGACTCCTGGAGGGGGCTAAACAGGTTAGGCTAGAGATCATTAACAGCAGCATGCGAATCCGCCCCCAGGCTTCAAGGGAAGGGAACCATCATCCTAACAGCAAGGGGATCAGCTCTGTTGTGAGACACACAAAGGCCTCGGATAACTGGGAGCTTCAGGGAGAAGAGCTAACTGTCATCAGCAAGGTTTGGGAGGCTGTCCGTCTGAGAGCGGCTACCCAGAGGGGAGCCCAAAGGCCAGTCCTGTGGCCCACGAACGTCACCAGGCCCTTGTGACACAGCCATCTCTGGTCTCCCTTGCAGGCAGGAGTCTCTCTCTCCTCACCCCCTCCCACCACGCCGCATGAGGTGTGGAGGGCAAAGGCTGGAGCTTCAGGAAGGCCTGGTCAGTGACAGGTGCTCCCCTGGGTTCCTTCTCCCCCCGCCCCCCCCCACCTTTCCCCTGAATAGGGGGTTGGTGTGCAAGAGGGCGCCAGGAGAAGAGAGGTCTACAACTTCTGCTGAAGCTGGTCAATCGGACCGTTCATTCATGACCCGTTCAGTCATCTGCTTGGCATTTTCTCAGCCTTGGCCTGGCCCTGTGCTGAGACCCACCCCCCAACCCCCGCGCCAGGGATGAGCTGAGTGCCTGCACCACAGGCTCCAAGTCTGCCGTGAGAGGCCCGGTTGGGGAGCAGGGGAAGAGAGGCCACGGGGGCCAGGCCTCCGTGGATGTGGGGGACCTGTCCTCCTGGAAGGAGACCCGGCCCACAGGAGCTGTGGAGCTCGGCGGCGGCAGCGGCTAAGGGACAGCTCTGTGGTTGGGACCCTCCAGCCACTGCGGAAGAGCACGGTGTGGCGGCTTCTGGGCTCATGGCCGCGGAGACCCCACAGGGCAGTGAGCAGCACTGTGTGGCTCTGAGACTCCACCCCCCCACCCCACCCCACCCCTGGCAAAAGATCCCCTCCACTGGAAGGATGCCCTTCTCAGTCCCTGTCCCTGCTCTCTCTCCTCCACTGCCTTGGGGGTGGGGGGGGGAGCAGGGATGCCTAGCAGGTGCTTCTGAGGTGGGGAAGGGAGCTGGCCCCCACCCCCAGCCTTGCCCCATGTAGACTGGGTCCCTGGGCCAAACTCTTCCTAGCAACAGCGGAAAGGAGAGCCCCTGGGGTATGACTGGCTGGGACTGCGCTAGATAGCGGGGTGACCAGGGCTGAGTCCTGGTGGCGTAGTGGTTGTGTATGGGACTGTGGCCCACTGGGATGGAGGTTCAATTCCAGCTCCACAGGAGCAAACACTGGGCCTCCTACTCCCACCACCAGAGGGCAGTGATGCCAAAACACCCCCAAGAAAACGGGGTGACCACCCTGACTGCCAGGAGTGTCCAGATGCTTGGGGCTAACTGGGGGCCCTTCAAAGAGCCTGCATCTCTGCCACCTACCACCACATGAGCTCTCTCAGGCCTCTGCAGGCCAAAGGGATGACTGGCGGGGGCTGGGACAGGAACCACCCTGTCCATCAAGGTGGAAGCCTCCTGAGCTGTCACTTTGATTAAGGACCTCCTGCAGGGCTGGCAGTCTTCACAGTGAGGGCCACTCAAGGGCAGTGATGCAAGGCCCCCCTTCTCATTCACACCCGAGGCTGTCTGTGGTCAGCAGGCTCTGAGGAGGTGTGCGTGGGATGGGGGGTGCACAAGGTCCCACAGCTGGGTCCAGGACCCAGTGTCTCTGACTCTACATTCCCGACCACACGTCCCTGGTCCCTCTCACGCAGAGAAGAGCACCGAGTCACGGGGGTGAAGCCTTCACCTTGCGGGGGGCTGGTGCAGACAAGCCCTCTAGATGATGGTCCATTCTAGAGGTGCTCAGGACCTCGGCCTCCCTCCCACCCTGTGCCCTGGTGTCCTCACTGGAAGGCAGACCAATGCCAACCACCCCAGCCTTCCTGCCGTCACCTTTGTCTGGGTGGCGAAGGTAAGCCAGCCTGTCCCTCCCCCGTTTCTCACAAGGTGGACGCAGTCAACGCAGTCATGGCTGCCAGAGACTGTAGGGGCAGGGGATTTCAGGAATGATTTCAGCTCTGGTTCACAGAAACGGCCTGAGGGGTGTGTGGTGGGGTGGGGGGCACGGGCTAGACATCAAGGAGAACAGGAAGGCAGTCAGGTGATCATGGGTTTCAGGGCACAGAGACTGCAGTGGTGGGCCTGTATTGGGAGAATGGGGAGGTGGGGCAGGGGGAGAGGCTAAGGGGAACAGGCTAAGGCTGTGCCCCCTTACCCACACCTTTGTTGGTCCTCCTCACCTCTCCAACCCTTTGGCTCCTGAAGCCACTGAGACAGGAGATCAAAGGCCTGGACCCTGAGCTCAAGTCACGCCAGAGTCACTCACTGGACACACACGCGCACACACACACACACACGCCCTGGAATCTCTCCAGCCAGTCCCCCATCTCCTTAGTGTTGCCTGGGGTGCTGCTCCTTCTCAGAGTTCCCCATATCCAAGGTGCCCCCCCCACCCCCCAGGGCCACTGGAAGTCCTTCTTGACCTTTAAACCAGTGCCTCCTGCCACTGCGCTCTGCTCCTGAAGTGGCAGGCAAGCCAAGTGTCCACCCTGTGCCTGGACAACACCCATCACGTATGTCCCCCTCCCAGTGTGAACCTGACCGTCAGCAGCCCCCCCCCCAAAAAAAAAAAAAACCGCCCCAGGGACCACCAGGCAAGGCCTGGCCTGTCTGGGTGGAGAATTAGGGGCTTAGCTCAAATCCCTGGCCTGCAGGAGACAAAGGTTCTGTCTGTGTCTTTGGGTGGGTTAATTAGCTTTGGGCTTGAGTTTCCTTCCTCCCCAGACGCAGCACCTCCTTCCCCCCAGAGCCCCTTCCGAACAAACCTGTTTTCAGGATCCCCGCTGCCAACCCCTCCCAGAGACTGTCTTTGGAGGGGGGCGGGATTGCCTGCCCCCAGATGACAGGTTATTGTCTGGTGGGGACAGAGTGCTGAGGGGAGGGGGCTGAGAGCTTGGAATGCAAGACCAAGAGGAGACTCCACAGTGGGGTGGCTGTCTCCCCACATACCACCAACTCCCCCGCCCCCCCCCCAGGTGGTGCTCAGGTGAGTGAAGACCAGCCAGTGTTCCAGGAGAGGAGGAGCAATGGGGGAGGAAGGGGACAACAGAGGGAAAAGGACAGAAGGGGGCAAAGGGGGCTGGGCAGATGCATGCCCTCTGCCCCGGCATTGTCCCAGTAACAAGCCCAAGGGTCCAGGATTGGACTGTGTAGGGCAGGGCACTGGAGCACCCTCCCCCCCCCCCCCACCCGCACGGCCACTGCTCTGTGTTGAAGAGCACCTGTCTCTGCACCCTTTCAGCAAAGTGAGGTCAAGTCCAGGTGTGGCGGCCAGAGGACGGGAGGTGGAGAGGGCCCTTTTAGCTGCTCCTGGGCCAGGTCAACCCTTCTCATCAGTTTAAGGGGATCTGGGGGGGGGGTTGGAGTGGGGGTCACATCCTGGCTGTCCTTCACCCCCTCATCTCCATACTTCCTCCACTCACCTCCGTACTGCCCTGGCTGGGGGAGGGATGGGGGCTGGGGAGCAGGCAGCTCCTTCCGGCAAGAGAAGGGGGAGGTTGGGGGGTGGGGTGGGCAGGGGAGACCCAGTAGCCCAGGCCCCTCCCCTCCTGCCCCTGACTCCTCCTCACTCGGCCTGGGTTTCATTTGCTCCCCTGCACTCCACGGGCTCAGGCGGTGCTTCTGAGGGCAGAGAATGCTCTTGGGTGAGTGTGCGTGCCTTGGGCAGGGGTCAGGGCGGGGGCCAAAGGCCAGGGGATCAATGGGAGTGGTCTCCTCTGTCCCTAGCCCTGTCCTTTTGTCCTGTTGTTGACCCTGAGAAGCCTTTGTGGGGAGACTCCTATAGTCAGTTCATCTTGGTACCTTTTCCCAGGTCCAGGGCCGACCACAGAACCATAACACCCCTCCACTCGCCCTCCCCGCTCAGGGCTGAGGACAAAGATGGGGTTGAGGGCTGAGCCCCGGTGGCGTCGTGGTTGTGCGCGGGACTGCGGCCCACTGGGACGGAGGTTCAGTTCCAGCAGTGGGGCTGGGCCTCCTACTCCCACCACTGGACAGCAGTGATGCCAAAAAAAAAAAAAAAAAAGATGGGGTTGAAGTGGTTGGGGTGCTGGAGGTCCACGCTGTGGAGTTGAGGAACACCACACATCTGGGCAGATGCCCACAGGGTACTTGCTATCACGCTGCACCCTGAACCCCCTCCTTGGAGCCTCTACCTGAGGGGTGCACCCCACTCCCCCCAGAGCCAAAGGACTTGCTAAGACAGCAGAGAGAGAACAAAGCAGTCGAAGGGCTGCTCCCCGAGGCCCGGACACTGGGCCTGGCACTGGCCCGGAGTCCGTGGCTTCATCTGGGTCCTCCCACCAGCAGGCAGCTGGCCAGCTCCCTCACCCAAGGCTGTTCTAGGGGGTTGTGGGGGGACAGGGTCAGGGCAAGAACCTGAGTTTGGAGTGCTGGTCGGGACACTGATGGGACCAGGAGGTGGTCTCTGTCTTTAGCTCTAGCGTCTGCTGTCCCCGGCTCCGCTTATATTTGCGCACTTTGGAGGCTTCTCTGAGAGAGAAATGGCAACTCTCTGTCGTTGGACGTGTGTGTGTCATCGCGGTGACGAATCGGGCTGCCATCGACAAGGGCCCTAGTTCGAACCCCGGCTGTTCTGCTGGACAAAGATGGGCTTTCCACTCTGGGGGACAGTCAGTCTCCGGACCGCTCGGGCAGCTCTGCCCCGTGGCTGTGCGGCCTCGGCTCGAGGGCAGTGCGTTTCCGTGTCCGGGTGTCCCTGGGAGGCCGCCCCGTGACCGGGATCCTGTGCACACGTGGGAGCGGCAGGCGGACAGACGCTCCCCCCCCCCCGTCTGCCCTCAGGTGCAGTGACGCGTGTACCCGGAGCGTGTGCAGAGCCTGGCTCCAGGAGTGTGGACACGCATCCACCTACCCTCCTGTGCGTGCCCGGCCCATCCCCACGGGGTCTGCGTGTCTGAGCCCTGCTCACTCGGGTGTGCACGGAGGTGTGGCCATGGTGGGGCCGGCGTGGGCATGTGTCTTCACTGGGGCCCCCTCTGCGGGCCCACAGGTCAGATGGCCTGAGGGGGGAGTGTGTGTGTGTGTCCCTGTGTCCGTGTGAGGGCCATTTCCAGTGATGGTTGATTAGCAGGGTGGTGTCCTCACGGCTTCCCCCTCCCCTCCAAGTCCCCTCCCCTGGGGCAGAGTCAGGGCGAAGTAAGCTCGGCAGACAGATGTCAGCAGACGGCTGGGCTGCACCGCTGCCTCCTTGCTGTGTCCACTTGGCTCATTTGTTTGCAAGCCTTGCCGGCCACTGAGCGGGGGTGGGGGGGCCTGGCCTGCGTGGAGGAGGGGTGTTGGGAACACTGGCTGGTCTACAGCATCAGAGAGGAGCTCCCCCCACCCTCTGCCCGGCCCCTTTGGGGGGCAGAGTTGGGGGCAGGATGAACTGTGTGGTGCTGCCCGAGGCAGACAGACGTGGGCCCAGGCATCTTCCTGCACACGTGTGTGCACTCAGGAGCCCGGAGCCAAGCAGTCCCCTGTGGGCACCCCCAGCTCCCCCAGGAAGCTCTGTCCCACTGCCGAAATGGCCTGGCCCCCACCCCACCCCGGCGGCCGCCTCGATCCGAGGACCCCCCTCCCTGATCTCAACTCACTTTGTGGGGGGCTCGTCACCCCATGGGAGCCCCTCTGGGGCTGAGGGAGAAACGTGGGTTTTCCCGTCACTCCCGCTCCCAGCAAAGCGCAGCGCTCCGCACCAGCCTGTTGCCTGCAGAGGGAGGGAGGGAGGGAGGAGGCTGCCTGCCGGGGCTGGTGCCAAGCAGGGGGCGTGCTGCCGGCCCCGCCCCACCTGGGACCCCGGGCCTGGCTGGCTGGCGGCTGGCGCCTCTTCACCCCACTTACCACTAGTGGCTGCTGTCGCTCAGCACAGAGCCCAAGGAGACTGCGGCCAGAGCGTCCACCACCCAAGATGGTGGCTGCCGTGTTTCTGTGAGTGCGTGCGGGACGGGGAGAGCCCGGTGGGGCTGGGCGTCCGGGCAGGGCGTCCCCTCCCGAGCTGCTGGGCAGGGGGTGGGAGACGGGGGTGGGGGGGGGTCCCTGTGTGCGGACTGAGGGTGGCAGCGCAAAGGCCCCCGGAGAGTCGGCCAGACCTATCCCAGGGCTCCTCCACCACGCGCCCCCCAGAGGAAGTTCCCCAGCCCTCCCGTCCCAGTGCCCGGAGGACCGGCGTGGGGCAGCGGGGGAGTCCCCACCTCACGGCGGGTGCCAAAAGGAGGGTACCCCACCCCTACCAGAGTGTAGAGATGGACTTTTCCGAGTGCGTCCCCACTGGAGGGCCCCCGAGGGAGAATGGGGAGGTGGAGGGGAAAGGGGCTCCTGGAGCCAAATGCATTCTATTTGAGGTTGCCGGGCTGGGGTGGGCATAGGAGACACCGACCAGCGCACCACTGTCCCAGGGCCACTCAGGAGACCCCGGCCGCTCCCACCTAGCTGGCCGGGGTGTGGAGAGACCAGTGATGAGGGAGCCTCCTGGCCACCACCCTTGGTCACAATTGAACTGATTTGTGAGGGGGGTGGAACTCCATAGGATTTTCAGTGGTTGATTTGGGGGGAGCAGAGCACCAGGCCTGTCTTCTGAGGCTCCTCTGGGTGGACTTGAACTTCCAGCCTCTTGGTTAGCCGCTGAGCTCACCGGGAAGGCGGCCAGATGGCACCCGGGAGCTTGGTCCAGGCTGGCACGATGTAGGTGAGAGGCCAGCACAGGTTATTCTGAGACTCTTGGGCAGTTTGAGGGTGGGAAGGAGGAGAGGAAAAAGAGTAGGCATTGGAGGTCCAGGCGTGGCTGAGAGGGAGAAGGCTGGTATGCGGGGTCTTGAAAAGGAAGAGGGGGATGTGCCTAGCAAGATGAGGCCTCACTTAGAGTCCCAGGGAACAGGTGCAGTAAGTCCCTCCACCATCTGGCCAGAGAGAGCCCTTTGCCTTACCTGGAAGAGGCTGCCCGAGGACCCCGCTCTCTGCCCTTGTCTCCCACCCGCCACACACACACACACACACACACACACACACACACACACACGATAGCTGAGAGCCATGGCTTCCTCACGAAGCTAACAGTCTCAGGAACCAGACATTTCTCTCTCGAGCACACGTGCATGTATCCTACTATTCTTTCAACCATCCGGCCTGCACAGACGCCCCCATCCCCAGCACGACACCACACAGGCACTAAAAGACACACAACACAGGCGTGCTGCGGGCACGTCGATCCGTGAGTGCAGGGTGGAGCTGTACCCCCCGGGGTTCTCAGTGCAGACCCCTCAAAGGGAGGTAGATCCTCTCCACTTTCGTCGAGAGGCTCTTAAAGAGACGGGCAGAGGCTCCCAGTGACTCGGAGTCATGCGCAGGGAATTGTGGGAGAGCCGGGCACTGGAGAGGCAGAGGGGCTGCCCAAGCAAGGGGAAGTGTGCCAGGGGGAGAAGAGGGTCGGGAATGGCAGGTACCGGGGGTGGAGGTGTGAGCAAAGGTGACACCAGGTGTGTGCAGCCACAAAGCCTTTGGAGTTGACTGAGCAGACAGTGGGGACGGGCGGGGACGGCTCAGGAGAAGCCAGAGAGGCCAGAGAGTGTCTTGTTGACTCCTGGGAAAGTCGACAGACTTTGGTGGGGCACCATGGGAGAGGTGGAGCGAGGGCAGGACACAGCCGGACTGGCTACTGATCAGGGGCTGGTTTGGGGAGTTGGGGGGGGGGGCATCAGCATGGGGTCTCCGAGTAGCTGTTCGGGCAGGCAGGCAGGTAGGCAGGCGTGGATTCTCTCCCTGCCACCGCCACATGCTGGTTGTGGAACCTTGAGCAGGGCTGTTGGAACAGCTGAGCCCCGGTTTTCTCCTGTCCAAAATGGGGAGAGGGCTGCCCTCCCAGCGCACTAACAGGAGGGACACCGCCCCCCATGGAGTCACTGTCACCGGTGCTGACTCCCCTCTGTAGTGAGCACTGTGGCCGCTGCCTTGGGCCGCAGAGGGAAGCCCCGAGGAGGGACGCGGAGGTGGGGGTGGCAGCCCTGAGCCAATGGCTACACTGACCCTTCCTTTCCCTCCTGCATCGTCCAGAGTGGGGTGGGAGACACGAAGACTGTCAGCACGCTGCCAGCAGCCCTAGCAGCCCTGAGTTCAGGGTCACCCTTCCAGAAGCACACTAGGATGTGAGTGGGGTGTGCGCACACGCACGTGCGTGCGTGCGTGTCCACGGAGGGCCGTTCCCAGGACGCAGGAAGCCGCTGGGTCTTGTGAGATCGTCTTTCTGAGGGAGTAGATGGTCGTGGCAGGAGGATCAGGCAGCCATTTGAAGGCAACAGCTCTGACTTTCATCAGCTCGCCTGTAAGACGGGCTCCACTGATGCTGCCTGACCCCGCCAGCTCCTCCCGTGGCTTCCAAGTTCTGACCTGCATCACAATCAAAGCCAAGGTTCTGGCTGGGAGGAGGCCCCGGGGTGGGTGGAAGAGGGGCCAGGGCCGGGCCGCAGCCTCCATAGAGTCTGAGATAACACCTAGTCCCCACAGCCGCCCCCTCCCCACTTCATGAAGTCTAGTCAGCTGGGGAGGGCTCTGCAGACAGGGTGAACCCTGTCACCCCACCACCCCGGTGGCCCCCCCTAACGCCTCTCCTTGTCTCTTTCGTCTCCAGCCCCCCACCGGTGGAGCAGGACTAAGCTCTCCTGAATCAGTTAGATGGATGGTCCCCGTTAGCCTGGTGGGCCGCCCCCCCTCCTGCCTCCCCCAGTCCCCTGACCAAGGAAGGTGCCGCTGTGTGTGGGGGAGGCTGGGGGGCGAGAGAATCTGGGTGGGGGTGGGAGGCACCCTGCCCAGCAAGCAGGAATGGTGCCCCCGGGGAAGAAGCCCGCTGGAGAAGCGTCCAACTCCAACAAGAAGTGCAAGCGGTACTTCAACGAGCACTGGAAAGAGGAGTTCACCTGGCTGGACTTTGACTACGAGCGGAAGCTGATGTTCTGCCTCGAGTGCCGCCAGGCGCTGGTGCGCAACAAGCACGGGAAAGCGGAGAACGCCTTCACTGTGGGCACCGACAACTTCCAGCGCCACGCCCTGCTGCGCCACGTGACCTCGGGAGCCCATCGCCAGGCTCTGGCGGTCAACCAGGGCCAGCCGCCTTTCGACGGCCAGGCTGAGGGAGGAGGCGCCTACCCGGGCCTGGCGCCCACCCCCACCTCTCGGGGCGTCAAGGCGGAAGTGGATCCCTCCAAGATGGCCGTGCTGACCACCGTCTACTGCATGGCCAAGGAGGACGTGCCCGATGACCGCTGCTCCGCCCTGCTTGAGCTGCAGAGGTTCAACCTGTGCCAGGCACTGCTGGGCACCGAGCACAGCGATTACTACAGCCCCAGGAGAGTCAGGGACATACAGGTGGGTGGCAACCAGGGGCACGGACAGGGCGCTCACCAAGCTGGCTGCGCATAGCCCCCAAGTGGCCAGGCCGTGCCCGCTGCCCACCACGGGCCAGGGCACTCCAATCATACGCTCGCCCAGCAAGATCTTCCAAGGTCCTGCTAGCTGCCGGGTCAGGGCGCAGTTAGTCCTAGGGCTGGGCACAGGGCCACGATGCCCTTCACAGCCTGGCCCAGAGGGTTGTAATCCAGTGGCCCAGGTCTAGGCATGGCCCACTTCCAAACCCTCCGCACTCACTACCTTCGAGTCCATTCTGACGCACAGTGAGCCTTGTAACCTAACAACTGGAATTCGCTTCCAACTGGGAAAATCAGGAGATTGTGTCTCAAAGGGAAAAAAAAAATCTAGATTTGTGACTCCGATCGCAAAACTGTGCGTCGCCCTGCGGTGCAACAGTTAAGCGCTCTGCTAACAGCCAGGCTCCAGCCACCACCACTGCCACCACGTGTGTCTGTGGGAGAGGGATCTGGTGACCACGCCTGCAGAGAGACCGACCAGAGACCCTCGGGAGGGAGGCAGTTCCACTCCATCCCACGGGGTCACTAGGAGTCTCTGAGTCAATCAACACAGGACACTAGCCACTGAAAAGGGAGTCCACCAGGCTGAGCTGCCCGGGGCCTTCTGCACGCCCTATGGTTTCTCCCTCCTGCTCAGTGCCACCCCCAGGGCCCCCCGGGGGGGGCATGCAAGTTGTACCTCCTGCCCTAGGTACGAGCTCTGTGAGTGCAGGGGGCTGGAGCGAGGGGGCAAGGCCAGGTCCGATCCCACAGAGGAGCACACCGCCGGGACCCGGCCTGGCTGGCCAGGAGATGGGAATCAATGTGTCCACCAAAGCTGACCCCCCCTCACCCCCACCCCAGCATAGGACCGACTCTGCAGGGCCTAAGAGAGACACACCATGAAACCCGCTAGTCTTGTGGGTTAAGAAGCCTGGTAGGGGTCTTAATGCTTTCTTTTTTTGAGGAAGCCTTTTTGTTTTGTTTTTGTGGGCATCACTGCCTCTGGTGCTTTCTTTTTTTTTTTAATTGTTTTTGTTTTGGGGCCTCACTGCCTTCTGGTGGTCATGAGAGCTACCCAGTGCTGCTCCTGGGAGCTGCTGCTGGATTTGAACCGCCAAGCCCGCGGGCCGCAGTCCCGCACTCAACCACTTACACCACCAGGGCTCAGCCTACTTTCTTTATTTTTTTAAAGCAAAATGAATCTTAATTATCATAATTTGCTGTCAACTTCCAACAAGGTAGACTATCACAGTATGCAGACTTGACTATCACATTAGCTTAACGCTTTCTACATGCATAAGCTCCCCAAGCAGTGAGGAGGAGACTGGGGGGCAGGTATTAGCCTGATGTCCGAGCTCAGGAGTCTGAGGCTCAGAAGGGTGAGTGACTTGCCCAAAATTACACAGCCGTAAGTAGCAAGGCTAGGCTTGGTCCCTAAGTCAGCTTGGGTTCCTTCCTCCAGCCCCTCCTGACCTCCACTTCCCCCACCTGCCTTCCACTCTCCGGATAAGCCTAACTCTGCCCTCTCTCCTCTCTCTCCCCGGCTGCCCCAGGTGGCTCTTGCCAGCGTCTTGCACACAGAGGACTGCCAGCGCCTGAAGGCATCCCCTTATGTGGGACTGGTGCTGGACGAGACCAGAGACTGGTCGGAGTCCTCCAGCCTGGCCCTGTTTGCCACCTCGGTGTCCCCCTGTGATGGCCAGCCTGCCACCACCTTTCTGGGCAGTGTGGAGCTGCAGGAGGGCGAGGCCACGGCCGGCCAGCTCCTGGACATCCTGCAGGCCTTCGGCGTTCCCGCACCCAACCTGGCCTGGCTCTGCTCCAACCTGCCCAGTGACCGCCTGGAGACCATGGGCCTGCAGCTCCAGGCCGCCTGCCCGCTGCTCACCGAGCTACACTGCCTCCCGGGCCGGACAGACCCCAAGCCCCCTGCATACCTGGGCGAGTACGAGAGCATCCTGGACGCCCTGTTCCGCCTGTACAGTGGGCCTAGTGCCCACATGGTGCCCGAGCTCCGGGCGGCACTAGACCTCGCAGCGATAGACTTGGCGGGGCCGCGGCCAGTGCCCTGGGCCTTGGTGCTGCCCGCCGTGGAAGCAGTGGCAGAGGCCTGGCCCCACCTGGTGCCCACCCTGGAGGCCACGGCCTCGGTCTCCCCCACTGCTGGGCCACTGGCTCTCGCCCTGCGCCAGTTCACCTTCGTGGCCTTCACCCACCTGCTGCTGGACGCGCTGCCCTCCGTGCAGAAGCTGGCGCTGGTCTTGCAGCCCGAGGAGCCCGACTTGGCTCTGCTGCAGCCGCTGGTGATGGCAGCCACGGCGGCGCTCCAAGCGCAGCGCAGCTCTGGCGGGGCCCGCCTCCAGGGCTTCCTCCAGGAAGTGGCCACCTCAGGTCCCCACGACGACGTCGACGACGACGACGACGATGACGACGGGGCGGACAGTCGCTGCACCTACCGCGGTGTGGAGCTGGCCGGTTACTCCGAGGCGGCCGTGCAGGACCTGGAGCGGCTGCGGTGGGCGCTCCTGGACTCCATGCGGACAGGACTGCGGGACTCGTACCCCGGGCCCTCGCTGGACACCGTGGCCGCCTTTGCGACCATCTTCGACCCCCGCCGCTACCCCGAGACGGCCGAGGAGCTGGGCGCGCACGGCGAGGAGGCGCTGCGCCTGCTGCTGCGAGCCTTCGCGCCGGCCGTGGTGCGGCAGCGCGCGCTCGGCGACTTCGCGCTCTTCAAGCGCGTGGTCAGCAGCCTGGGCCTGCTGGGGCCGCGCGCGCTCTGCGCCAAGCTGGCCTGCGCGCACTCGGAGCTGCACGAGCTCTTCCCCGACTTCGCCGCCCTGGCCGCGCTCGCCCTGGCGCTGCCCGTCGGCGCCGGCCTCCTGGACAAGGTGGGCCGCAGCCGGGAGCTGCGCTGGTGGGGACCGGCCGGCGGCGCCGAGGGCCGCAGCGGCCACGTGGTGAAGATCGCCGTGGACGGGCCGCCGCTGCACGAGTTTGACTTTGCACTGGCTGTGGAGTTCCTAGAGAGCGGATGGGGGGAGGGCCTCACGCAGCTCACGTGAGGGGGACCCTCCCCTTTTCTCCACCCAGCCAGGCAGGGCCCCGGTACCCTCTGGGCTGAGCCGCGCCCCCGCCCTCCTCCCCAACTGACCGTGGTGCAGCTCAGCACCAGCAGACCTTCGCACCGGCCTGCCCAGGGAGGCGTGGCCTCTGGCCACTGTCCACGCCGACTGTTTCTCACCAGTCCCTCTCGTGGACTGTGAGCAGGAACCTGGGCTAGTGGGCAGAGTTGCTGGGCCCCCCCTCTCCCCCCCCCCACCCCACTTCCCGACACCTGTCCTCTCCAGAGTTCCTCTTGGTCTTGGTCCATGTACTGGTTCTAGAAGAGTTTGGTCTTGGCTTGGAGCAGGACTGAGTCTTGAAGGGGGAGGGGAGTTGGGGAGGAGAGAGGGGTCCCTGGCACTTGCTGAGGGTCTTTTCCTAGCAGTATCTCTTCAGAAGCGGCTGGGGAACGGGGACCTCCGTCATTCCAGACACACAGCACAGCACCCTCTCTGTGCACCAGGGCACAGCTATGGGGACAGTGGTGGCCCACCCCTGCCCCAGTAGGCTACCGGAGGGCTTTCCTGAACTTAGCTGTGTAAATAGACATACAGATAAAAGGCGAAATAAACCTCGTACTTTTCATAGTGTTAACACCCACCAACCCAAAAGGACTTCCTTGGTTTGGGAATGACAGGAGCTAAGGAAATCCAAAATGGACTGAATTTCCTTCTAATTTTTTTTTTCCTCCTTAAAGTCTAGCTGTCTTTAAGTTTCCTAGCCCTCCCTTGTCCTTGCTTTTCAGACCAAAGACGCCCGGACCACAGCGCCGTCCTGCTGCCCCTAAGGATGGATGCTGGGCCTTTGGACGAGTTTTGCCTCTTGGGGGGAAATAGTAGGGCCTCACTAGAACTGGGGGACATGCTTCTTCAGGGCCCTCACAGTCTGCCACTGGCTCCTGTCAGCCCCGGCTGTGAATGGAGAGGAGAGGGATGGAGGGTGAGAGGGCAGGGTCCTCGCCCATCCCCCAGCATCCCGGGCTTGGTTTCCTTTACAATAAAGTGGAACCCCAGCACGTCTTGCATTCTCCATGGTGGTGTGTGTGTGTATGTGTGTGTCGGGCCCCGCCCTCTTCTGTGGCTGGACTCCCCCTGGGAGGTGCATTTTTTGCTGCCTACCGATGGGGAGATTAAAAAAAACAAACAAACACCAAAACTCAACCCATTGCCATTGAGTTGATGCTGATGTGGTGAGCCTAGAGGGCAGGGTAGAACATCCCTGTGAGTTTCTGAGACTGGCCCACTCTGGGAGCAACACCCCCCCCCCCATCTTTCTCATCCAGAGTGGCCGGTGGTTTCAAACTGCCGACCTTGTGATTAGCAACCCAACACATAACCCCTGGCCCACCAGGGACCGCCCCTGTGGGGGGAAGGAGCATGGTACCAAGCGACAGGGCCCAGGAGCCCTGAGCTCATTTTGGCCCCTTCCTGAGGTAGAGATGGGAGTGTCTCCCCCTGGCTCCCCTCCCAGGTAGCCCATCGGTCTCCTGCTGGCCAAAGTGACAGGAAGCCCTGGAGGCTCCCCATTTCAGACCCTGCCCTTCTTCCTCCTGCTGCAGGCCCTGCCTCCAGCGCCCTCAGCCCCCTGCTGGCCTCCCTGCCCCTGCCCGCCCGGCCTCTGCAGCCCCCGTTGGACTTCAAGCACTTGCTCGCCTTCCACTTCAATGGCGCCACCCCGCTCAGTCTCTTCCCCAACTTCAGCACGGTACGGGCTCTGTGCGTGGGGGGGCCTGCAGCCGAATGGGGGTGGGCTGGGCAAAAGGGCTCAGAGGAGCTGACTCGAGGCAGCCGGGCCTCCTTAAAAGTCCATTTCCCAGCATCCCCCAAGGGCTTAGGTGCTCCCCAAACAGGGACCCCTGGCCCCTCTCTCTTCCCTAGGCTAGGGCTCAAAGATGGCAGCACTCCTACGGCCATGGTTGCTGGCCCCATGGTGCCTGCCACCTCTAGTTTCACTGTGGTAGGACACTTGGCAGGCGACCGCTGTGTGACCGCTGTGTGTCTGTGTGCAGTTTGAGTGTGCTGTGCAGTCTTAGTTTGTGTCTGTGCTGGTCTTTGTTATTTGTGTGTGTGTGTGTGTGTGTGTGTGTGTGTGTGTGTGTGTGTACATAAATGATTCTTGTGTGCATGTGTATCTTAGGGCTTCATGGCCTTGTGTGGATGTGCTGTGTGCAGGTTTGGTGTCTGTCTGACCTCAGTGTGCTTTTGTGTGGCTGGGGAAGGGACTGTCAGGAGCAACGCTGGGGGCAGTGATGCCCCCCCCCCAAAAAAAAAAATAAAGAAATCACAACAGGAAAAGCAAAAAGCCCCACAAATTAACATTCCAAAGGAAGGAATCCAGGACTTCAGCAAGCCTCAGCCACAGTTTTCTCTTCCTAGAGAAGTCTGGGAAGTCACTGGCCCCCACTCCCTGACCACGGCCCAGATGGGACTCCCCCCCCACCTCACCCCCGCATGTCGGAAAGGGAACTCCAACAAAGAGGAGGTTCTTTGTCTCCCTCAATTCTCTGTCCCAGCCGTTGTGATTCCTGTGACTGAGGGTGGGGGGAGAAGACACCCGAGGGGCAGTGGGAGATGCCCAGGTGGCTACCAGACCCGCTAGATCCCGGAGATCACCCTGGCCATCCCTCTGCCTCCAAGCAGAAGCCCAGCCTGAGATAATGGGCTTCACCCACCTAGAGGAGAGGCTGTGTCTTTTTCTGTGTCTCCCACCCACAAGGAGGAGACCGTTCTTCCTAGAGTCTGACCATAGTGTCCTGCCTTATTCATATTAGTTTGGGGTCTCTCTACTGGCCCATCTTTCCCCGACTAGACTGCAGAGTTATTGTGCCCCCCCCTTCACAGATGGACCCGGTCCAGAAAGCTGTCATCAGCCACACGTTTGGGGTCCCCTCCCTTCTGAAGAAGAAGCTCTTCGTTTCCTGTAACATCTGTCACCTGAGGTTCAACTCAGCGGTGAGAGGGACTGGTGGAAGCAGGAAAAGGGCTGGGGACTGACTTCCCCCATCTCTGGGGAGGAAGGGGGTGAGGGGGTGCGGTTCTCCTTCCAGCCTGGTCCCTGAAAAGGTGTTCTGGTCTCCTGAACCAATCATCCCTTTGTCCTCCTCTGTCCCCTCTGTCTCGTTCCTCAAGCCCCTGGCTGCCCAGCTCTGCTCCCCTCTCCTTCTCTAGGCCTCTCTGTGTTGTGTTCTGGGTCCCTCCACAGGAGAGGAGACCGCTCCCCGCCCCCGCCCCCGGCTTCCGCTTATGAGACACCTCATGCCAGAGAGATCTCTGAGTACCTTGGCATGTATGGACTGTATATGGGTCCCTTCACCTGACTAGTTCCCACTGCCCACCTGTGAGCCTGATGGGGGCAGGCTCAGTTGCAGAAGCTGAGCCAAAGTGAGCTTCCCTGACTGGCTTCAGGCTGGTGAGCAGCAGAGCGGGGCTTGAGCCCAGACCCGAGTCCGCCCTGCCACGGGTGCTGGAGTCGCCCAAGCCGGTCTCCAGGGGAAGGTTTCCTTTTGCAGGCAACTTGGGGGTGAGGGGGCTCTCTCCACAGTCCTGCGGTGGTCAAGAGGACCCGAGGAAAGGTCTGCAGGGTGGGGTCTGCTCGATGTGTGAGGGAGGTGGGCTGGGAAGCAGCCAGCAGGGACCTTTCTTGGTTGATGGAGGAAGGACACGACAGGCCAGATGTGGGGGTCCCTGCCAGGCTGTCAGGTCACAGGAGTGAGAGGGACAGAGAGAGCGAGATGGCTCCAAGGGAGGTGCTGTGTCCTGCCGGGTCCCTGGCAAGCAGCAAATGCAATTTGATGGGAATATGAATGAAGGGCTGCATGGGGGGGGGGAGGGGGGGGGAGTTGGCAACCCAGAGGATAAAGACCGCTGTTTTCTCAATGTGTGAGCCTTTCCCACTTACCACTCACTCATGCTGATTGAACACCGACTGTATATATATATATATATATATATATATATATATATATATATATATATATTCGTGTCCCTAGGGAAGGCCCCCAACTCTATGTGGCAGGTCTTGTCATCACCGAGCCCTAAGTAAGAAACCTGAAGCCCAGAGAGGGGAGATGACTTGCTCAAAGATGCACAGCAGCGGGGGCTGAGCCCTGGTGACGTAAATGGTTGAGTGTGGAACTGCAGCCCACGGGCTTGGCGGTTCAAATCCAGCGGCGGCTCTCAGGAGCGGCACTGGGTAGCGCCCACGACCACCAGAGGCAGTGATGCCCCCAAAACAAAAGCAACAACAAAAAAAACAAAGATGCCCAGCAGCTAAGTGACCAGGGAGCCTGTGAAGGCAAGGATGTGAAGGCTTCTAGCGGCTTCAAGGCATGCTGGGACCCTGGCCATCACAGGGTGATGCTCTGAGCCCTGCCTCCCTTCCTCCCTCCCTCCCTTCTGGCCTGTGGCCAGAGCTGGCACCTGGACGAGGCAGGTGGACTCCGGGAATGAATGGAATGAATGGTGATAGCGTGTCCTCCCGCCCCAGAACCAGGCCGAAGCACATTACAAAGGCCACAAACACGCCAGAAAAGTCAAGGCTGTGGAGGCGGCCAAGAGCAAGCAGAAGCCACAAGCCCTGGCCCAGGATGGGGCAGTGGTGTCCCTGACCCCGGCTCCGCCCAGCGGAACCCCTGGAGAGCTGCAGAGCACAGGTCAGTTCTGGACTCTTCTCCACCCTCTTGTCTCCAAAGCTGGTTTCCAATGAGAAGTGGAGAGTTCGGCCCCCGGCTCTCACTGGGGTGCTATTCCACCCATGTCTCCCTGTGGGGGAGGGCCCAGGCAGAACATTTCAGATCAAGACACAGCTAGGATCAGCAACCCACAGCCCCTCTTGGGCGGCCTTCCCAAGGACCTCCTCCCCCAGGGTAACCACACCGACTTTTCTCAGCAGAGATCCACTTCCTCTGCTCTGGTGTGTCCACCGTACGTGGGGTTTCGTGTCAGCGGCTCTCGCTCTTCATCCAGGCTCCTCCGTGTCGCTGTGTGTGTGTCTCGTGGGTTTCCATTGCTGTCTATTTCCTTGCAAGAGGGCACCACATGCCTCCCTGGTCTCCTGCTGATACTCACTGCCACCGATCCGTGCCAACTCAGCCTCCCTGGAGGGCAGGGTAGAACTACCTCCTGTGGGTCTCCGAGCCCCCCCCCACCCCCGCTTTGTGGGAGTAGATAACCTCATCCCTCTCCCTCGGGAGATCGGGTGGTTTGAACGGTGGATAGGGCGGTTCGCAGCCATTACGTCGCCTCGCCGGGCTTCCTCTGCTGTCGACAGACGCTTCCTAGCTCCTATGATCGCACGTGGGTATGGACGGGGCTGTGCTGTGAAGAATCGAGTCTAGTGCCCATCTTCGGGGTCAGTTCAGCATAAGTCGCCATGAATGAGTCATGGCGGGACGTCAGAGCGGCTGGGGCTTTAGGAGACCAGTGTTCGTCGTTAGGGTTTCAGAGGGGGAAGCTGAGGCTCGCGTCTGCCCGGTGAGCTGGTGAGGGAGTTGGGTGGGACATTCTAATACCAGGGCGCCTTGTCTGACACGCCACCCCCATTGCCGGTGGGTGGTAAAATGCCTTGTGTTCTGACCCAGTGTCTCCCCTCTCCCAGCAGCCCCTCCTTCAGGTCCCCCACACCAGCCACCGCTGCCTCCAGACCCCACGCCCAAGGAGCCGGCCCACTCGGACCTCTTGGACACTGCTTCCTCTTCCTCCTCTTCCTCCTGCCCACCCTCCTCCCCAGAGCCTGGGCGGGAGGCCCCTGGGCCGGAGCCGGAGCCGGCCACCGCTGCCCTGGGGAGCAGCATGAGCGGGGAGGGCAGGACGGAGAAGGGGCGTCTCTACTGCCCCACGTGTAAGGTGACTGTGAACTCCACCTCCCAGCTTCAGGCTCACAACACAGGTGCGTGGGGCAGCCAACAGCTGGACTGAGGGGTGGGGGGCAGGGAGGCTGACGCCTACCAGGGGTGGGTGGGTGGGCAGCTGCGTGCCTGGATGTTTCGCCCAGCTGTTTGTGGGTGGGCATCCCAGACTCTGCCCAGGAATTCCTGGGGAGGAGGACTAGGGGATGGGAGTGGGGGGGATGGCAGCGAGAGCTGAAGCCGGTTTGGGGGAGGGGGCAGGAGTCATGTGCCTCTGCAGCCCCTTCAGCGGAAGCCGCCAAGAGGAATGGTCTGCAGGAAAGGGAGGTTGACCTGGACTCTGGGGAAGGCCTCCCTGGGCAGCTGCGTGCAGGAGAGGAGCTGGGGAGAAACCCCGTCTCTGGTTTGGAGGTCTCCTTAGCCCTCACTCCCCCCCCAACAACCCCGCAGGGTGCTGACAGCCCGGTTTCTCTGCCCGCAGGAGCTAAGCACCGGTGGATGGTGGAAGGGCAGCGAGGGGCTCCCCGAAAGGGCCGGGGCCGCCCGGGATCCCGAGGAGGAGGGGCTGGCCACAAAGCCAAGCGTGCGACGGCGGCCCGTGGGGCGCGAGCGGGCCCCAGCCCCCGCTTCCACTGTGCTCTCTGCCAGCTGCAGGTCAACTCCGAGACCCAGCTCAAGCAGGTGGGAGAAGGGGGCGGGGCGGGGGCGGGGCGAAGGGCCAGCGCGGGGCGGGGCGAGCCGGGCAGACGGGTCCCGAGGGCGGCAGCAGGCTAGTCGGGGCCGGGCTCCTGGAGGGCTCCCCCACAAGCCCCTGAGAGTTGTTGGGTGTGTGGATCGGGCCAGGGGAAGGAATGGTAGGGTAGGCGGGGGGGTCCCTGGGCAGCCACATCTTCCCAGTCCGCCTGTGTTGTCTGGTCGGTCCGTCAGCACCTGAGCAGCAGGAGGCACCGGGACCGCCTGGCCGGGAAGCCCCCCAAGCCCTCCAGCCAGCAGGGCAAGCTGCAGAAGCACGCCGCGCTGGCTGTGAGTATCCTCAAGGTATCGGTCTCTGGCCCTCACCCCCGCGCCCCACCGGCTCCCAGGGACGGGCTTGGGGTGGGCTGCAGGAAGCCCCCCCGCATGGGCAGCTGGCTCCTGGGGCGATCTGCCCTCAGGGATTTCCGGGGAGGTGGGCCGGGGACCGGGGACGCGTGGGCGCGCATCTCCTGGAGAACGTGTCTATCCTTCGGGGCAGGAAGACAGGTGGAGGGGAGAGCCCTTTGGAATGGGGGTGGGAGGCAGGGTTGAGGCTTGGAAGCGGGCAGGACACGTTTTTCCCGGGAGCGGGGCCTCAGGGGTCAGCGACGGCCCCCTCTCCCTCCTTTGTAGTCAAAGCTGGCCTTGCAGAAACAGCTCACCAAGACGCTGGCTGCCCGCCTCCTGCCCGGCCCGCTCCCCACCACCGCGGCCATCTGCGCCCTGCCAGGCCCGCTGGCCCTTCGGCCGGCGCCCCCCGCCGCCCCCACCCTCTTCCCGGCGCCCATCCTGGGCCCGGCTCTCTTTCGCAGCCCCGCTGGAGCCCTCCGCCCGGCCACGGGACCCATCGTCTTTGCCCCCTACTAAGACCTCCTGAGGAAGTCCCGGTCGACTTTTCAGGAGCTGTGTCCCTGCCTCTGCCTCTCCCCCACACTCCGCACGGCTCTAATTGTCTCCTTCATAGCCTAGGGGGCAGTTCTGCCCACCCAGACAGGACTGGGTCAATGGGAAGGGCAACAGCCCCTCACTTCTGTCTGGATCCATTGCAGGATCTCCTCACTCTCCCACCACCCTGCCCAGTCCCAAGGCCCCTGCAAGCCCAGCTCCATTTCCAGGAAACTGACTGATAAATCCCAGAGATCTATGCAAATTCCAGCTTCTGCCCCTTGGTGCTCTCACTAAAACCCTTCACCCCGTGGTGTGCCTCTCTCCTGGCTGGGACCAGCTGGGACCTCCACTCCCCTTGGGGGAGGAGACCCTACCCCCTCCCAGGAAAATCACTGGAGACGAGGGATGGGGTCTCAGGCTGGAAGGAAGAGTTCAAGGGGGTTGGTAATAAGTCTGTGTGTCATGGGGGGTCGGGAGGTTGGCCTGACTTGGGAGCCTCTGGTCAAGCATTACTAAGGGGGCAGAGGGACCAGGGCTATTTCATGAGCAGTTAGGACGGGACATGAAAGGGAGATGTTGTGACCGGACCCGGTGTTAAGAGGAAATGTTCGATCCCACAAAAGCGCTCCCTAACTTTTCACGGAATCTCAGCTTTTATGGGAAGTGTATGGGATGGAACCCAGGAAACACCAACACTCCTTCCCCCCCAAAAAAACCCTACTGGCCATGCAGTTAATTGGGACTCAAGAGACCCTACAGGACAGGTAGGACCGCTCCCCAGGCTTTCTGAGACTTGGAATCTCTGCTGGAGTTGACCGCCTCCCATCTCTCGCCCAAGGAGGCTGGTGGGTTTCACCTGCTGCCTTTCATTAGCACAACTCACCACCACCAGGGTTCCCTCCCTGCCGCTCCCCCCCCCACCCTGATGCTGGTCCTAAACTCAGCTTCCCTCCCCCCAACCAGCCCCCCACTGTGAAGTTGAGTGTGTTGGGTCCCAGTTCCATGGCCTCTCCAGACCCAGCTGCAAGTCTTCAGACAGCAACCTCCTCCCCCAACAGGGGCCTCTGCCAGCAACTGCCTCTTTCGGTCTTGAAAGCTCTGATAGGGAAATCACGGGGGAGGGAAGGGAAACTTTTTGATAACAAGCAGTTGTGGTTTTATTGTGTCCAATCCACCAATAAATGAACCTGAAGCCGGAGTCTGTATGTGTCCCGCCGCTGCTTGCCAGGCCCAGTCACTGGTCCCTGCTCAGCTCTGCTGTTCAGGGGAGGAGCATGTAGTGGAGGTGACCGGGCTTGAGCCACACCTCTGTTGGGGGGTGGGGGGTGCATATTGGCAGTGAGGACCGAGGCACAGGAAGCTGGAGGTGATAAGCAGGCGGCCAGGCGGCTCCAGGGGGAGCTCAGGTGGTCTGCCTGGTCCTGTTCAGACGTCTGAGGTAAGAAGGGAGGGCCAGAGAAAAGCACCTTGCCCACCCTGTACCCTGGCAGCAGGCATATAAATACAAGAGAGTGATAAATAGATGTCCAGTCAGTAGCTTAAAACCACCACAGGAAGAAGGGGTTCAGGGTCAGCGCCCGCTGGTGGGTCTGTTGGGCACTAAGTGGCCACAGTGGGAACTGAGAGTGGACAGTGCACTCCTGCCCCCTGGTGGCTGGAGGGAGAGGAGTGTCCCAGCCTGGCTGGCTGGCAGGCATAGCACCTTGGGGGGAGGAGAATCAAGGGGTACAGTCACAGATGGCCCCAAGCCAAGGGCAGTATAAAGATCAAAGAGCAGGACAAAGAGATCACCAACACCTGAAAGATGAGCAGGGGAAGCCCAGAAAGGGGAGAGGCCTTGCCAGGTCCCCAAGCCAGTTGGAGACTCCAGCACAGTCATCATTCCAGCCCGGAAGAGAAGAGAAGCTAGCCCCGGGAGCAGAGGCCACATCCCTAGAGGCCAGGACAAGGGTCAGGGTGGCCGATAAAGTGGCCCTCCCTAACGCCCATGTAGACGGACACACGTGTACACATTCAGAGGGCCCAGATGTTGTCCTAGAGTCTAGGCTGCTGCTGCGACACTGTGTGTTGCAGACTGGAAGTCCAGGGACTGGGGGCCCCGTACTAGGAAACAGTCTGGACAGAGCATTTCTGAGGAGCTGCTTTGCTTCCATCTGGGAGAGGGAAGAGGGGCCAGTGGGCCAGGTACGATGAATGTGAACGTTGGCTGTGTGTGTGTGTTTAATCTACATTACTTTCACTTCCCCTGAAACCCTGGCCCAGGGGGGAGCTTCCCTGCTGACTTGGGGAAGAAGCCCTTGGCTTCTCTACAACCCACCTTCCAGAACCTCCCAAGCGGTTGGGGGCGGTGTGGGCGGGGACGGGGCTGGAAGGGTGGTGACCAGGTGGCAGCTCTTCAGCCGTCGAGGGAGCCACTGCCCTTGTTCTTGCGGCTGAGGGGGAAGGCGGACTTGCTCTGGGGCTGGGTCATCCGGCTGGCCAGGTAGACGAAGGGTTCCAGGAGGGAGCGGCGGTCAGCCACCGAGACCTCCCACAGCTTCACCTTCTCCGACTTGGCCCAGTGCTGAGCCACGTCGGGGTCCACCCGCCGCTGCTCCTGCAGGTCACACTTGTTACCCAGAACCACGATGGTGACCTGGGGGAGAAGGGTCATTCAGGGGTGTGGACGCAAGCTGCACAGCGACGGCCTCGGGAGTGAGGGGCGGGGCTGCCTAGCCCCTCGGCCTTCTAGTAGGAAAGTCTCAATGGCACGTGCCCGATTCCACCTGGACTCAAAGCCAGGGGTGGGCCGCTGCCCGGAGGGAAATGGTTTTTGATTCATTTTTCCTGCTCATTTCAAATTCTCGCCTCCGAGACTCCCTCCAGGAATGCCCACTTCAAGGCAGCTATCTGCCAGGCCTGCTCACGACCTGCAGTTGCTTCGTTGCTCACTAAAGTGCTGCGAGCACTGCCAGCGTCAAGGGGGATTTTGTGGAACAGAAAAACCAACTGCCACACACTTTCTTGAAAGGAGACTCTTGGAGCCTCAGGTCTTAGGTCAGGGATCTCTTAAGCAGAGGTGATGCCTCTTTGGCTAAGGTGCTCTGCACCCCACCCCCCCGCCCCTCCCACTACTGCTTTCTCCTCTCCTAGCAAATGAGTGACAGCACGAGGTCAGGCCTCCCCGAGCCAGGCCGGAACCCCAACTCCCCACTGCGGCGCTCGGCCACACACCTCCTTCTTGTCCTTGGATTTGTCGATCTCTTTTTTGAGCAGCTCCACACGCTGAAAGGACTCGCGGCTATCCGTGCTGTAGACCAGGACGTAGCCGTCGGTGCAGGAGAAGCAGTGCCGGGGCAGTTCGGTCCCGTCTCGGAGCCCCCGGGTGTCGTAGAACCGCACCTGCTCCCGGACGCCTCGGTCCGTTTCGATGGAGCCCACGTAGATGTCCTCCTGGGTCTCGATCATCTCAGAGCCTGGGGGGAGGGGAGGAGGCAGAGAGCTGGGACACAGCAGTGACTGGGGCCATGCCCACAAGTTGACCAGGACTGATTTAGGGGGCTGCAGGCAGGAAGCCAGAGTCAGAGTCTGGGGGCGCGGGAGTGATTTCTGATTCGGGAAAGGATGTCAATCTGCTCATGCTAAGCTAAGGGAGGAGGGGACTGGGGGCTGGAGCTTTTCCTCCTCGTGCTTGGCTGGGCCTCCACCCTCTGTGGCTTAGTGGTGAGGCTGCCCCCTCCTTCACTGCTGAGGGTTGGGGGTTGCACCGGACATTTAACTCTTCAACTTGCAAAGCCACCAGGAGCAGCTTCCCGCCTTTGCAGGTGTGGCAGTCATGTGCTTAT
>PVJH01026739.1:0-22934 GCA_004026705.1 Nesogale talazaci
AAAAAAAAAAAAAAAAAAAAAAGAAAGAAAGAAAAGGAAAGGAAAGAAAACCAATTTACTCTGCAAATGTTCCCTCACATCCCAATAAAACGTTTTTTAAAGAAAAGAAATTAGGGGCAGAAGGCGTGGGAGGCAAATCCTGTGTGAATA
This sequence comes from Nesogale talazaci, assembly GCA_004026705.1. Lineage (NCBI taxonomy): Eukaryota > Metazoa > Chordata > Mammalia > Afrosoricida > Tenrecidae > Nesogale > Nesogale talazaci. Next base: position 151 of record PVJH01026739.1, read on the forward strand.
TTACGGTGAAAAGAGTTTGGGACCTTGTGACCCCCTGAATAGGCTCAGGACCTCTGGGGACCATGGATCGCAAGCGTGATCATGCTGTGTCCCTCAGCCTAGAGCAACCCCTCAGCCTCTCCACTCTGTCAGCCCCCCCCCCCCCCGATTCTTTCACAGAATACCTCCTCCAGGCAGACTTCCCTGAAGCACACTTCCATGCGGGGTCTCATACAGACAGCGCTGACTGCCTCTGCTTCTGCAGCCCTCTCCCCAAGGGGCAGCCAGCTCCCAGGACACCTGTCTCCCTCTGGGACCCCCTCTTGGAATTGTTTGCAGAGTGAACGAGGGGGAGGGGAGTGGTCAGAAGGTCAGAGCTGAGCTAGCCCTGCCAAGACTGTCTGGGTGGGCCCCGACTCTCCCCAGATCCCTGCCTCTGAGATCACTCACTGAGCTCAGAGACCCAAGAACCACACCTGGCCTCGCTGTTCCATGGAAGTTTATTGATCAGCAGATGAGGCCTCCCGGGGCCGTGAGCCCGGGACCATCTGCCCGGCGTAGAGCACCTCCATTGGGCTCCTCTCTGCCCAGGGCTGGGAGTCCTCACCGACCTGGCGGCTCAGTAACCTCAGGCTCCTCCTTATCCTTCGGTTTATCACTTGACTCCCCTGGCAACACATCCCAGAGGACCCCCAGGCCACTGATGCCCAGGAGCTTGTACTGTCCAAACATGCCCCTGAGCACCTTGTCTTCATCTTTGGGGTAGGCCAAGAACCATTCGCCCAGGTCTTTCCCGAACCGGGCCACTCGCCCTTGACTTGTGTAGAGTAACAGGGACCGGAGGAAGACCTGGTACGTGCCATAGACCTCAGTAAAGTGCTCATCCTTTTGCAAGAGGAACTCTTGGCATCTGCCCGCGTTGGGGATGCCTTTTTGCAGGCTCCAGGAGGTTCCAGTTTTCAGTTGGATGCTGTGGGAGAGGGGAGTCTTCAATAGCCAAGACCCAGGGGAGGGGCGGGATCCTGGGGCCCTCTACGGCCACCTCACTGGGTTATTTCCTGGCACCCCCATCAACCTGGGCACTCACTGGTTCTTAGAGATTTGAGAGACCCTGTCCCACTTCACCCTCCCTTGGGCTTCAGGCTTCCAGCCTTCTGGCCACCTATCCCCAGCCAAGACTCCAGAGACACAGTTTAACCTCTGGAGAGCTGCCCTCTGCACACTTCAAGGGATTTGGTTTCCAATTAGTGTCCACTCTGATCCTCTCTGTCTTTCCGAGACTGGACAGGATTTCTTCCATCAAGAATTCTGGGACTGCCAGGCTGCATTTTGGTTTTAGGTGAGTTTGTGTCAAAAGGAGACAATCAGGGGAAGATACCACCTAATCCTTCTTAAAAGAACGCTGGTGGTACAGTGGTTAAGTGGTTGGCAGCTAACCAGCAGGTCAGTGGTTCAAACCCAGCAGCAGCTCAGAGAGAGTAGGATGAGACTGTCTGCGTCCATGAAGAGTTATAGCCCCAGACACCAAAGGCGCAATTCCACCCTCCTTCACAGGTGAACATGAATTCTTCTTTCTCCTAGAGTGACTCTCTCACGGTGGTGAGCTTGGTTTCCTGGTTTCATCTGCTCCCATGGAGACAAACAGCCCTGGAAACCCCAGGGAGCCATGTGCCTCTGTCCTACAGGCTCCCTCTGAGTCTCAGTCCATGAAACAGCAGAGATCTTTGGCTTTCATCTTCTTTAGATCAACCTGGGAGACAATTATAGGACTTGGACAGAGAGGCAGGGAGAACTGTGAATGGGGGACCATGGGAGAAGTGATGAGGGCATCAGGACCAACTGAAAGGGGATGGGGCATCGTCCTAAGACTTCAAATGACCAACTGACCCCAGAAATCTCTAGGAACCAGGCACAAATGTGGGAATGGAAGCCAATAGTTCCCTCCCCTCAACTCTGCAGACTGGGGTGAATTGGGCCACCGTGGCAGAACTCCAGGGACCTGACTCCTACTCACCTTTTAAGCAACCCGGCTGCACCTACACAGACTCAAATGCCTGTGACGTCCTCATTATCTGCAGCAGAAGACTTGAAGAAAGTGCCTCCTCCCAGGCCATACATTTCTGGGTGGACAGGAAAAGCCACACAGGGCGTGTCTCTGTCCACACCAATGGATGCCTCCCTCCTTGTGCCTACAGTTAGTCTGTGGCCAGAGCTGGGATGGGAGCCACCTGGAGGGTACACTGCAGAGGGGTCCACTTACCACTGGCCCAGCAGGTGGAGGTCCCCAGAAGGATGAGAGCCAGCCACAGCAGCATGGTTTGCACAGTGAGTCTCAAGGTTCCTGGAGAGAAGAGGAGAGACTAGGGGTGGAAGGGGTGATTAGAGGTCCCCTGACTACAAAATTCCACCTGGACCCCTCCTCAGGAGTGAGCACCTTTTACCTTTCTGGAGAGTCCTGGGCTCCTATGTCCTTGCTGTGCAGGGTCTTAATCCAGCCTTTATACCTTGGATCTCCAAGGAGTCACATCCAGAAGGAGGGAGTGAGGGACGAGGTGACAGGAAGGTGCTGGGTGTGCCATACTTGTCCCACACCTGAACAAACAGACTGGGGTAGTGTTTCTCCTGCCATTGCTGCCTCTGAGCCAGGCAGGTGTCCATCTCCAGGGCTGGCAGCACAGGTGTACACGGGGTCCCTTTCCTTTCAGCTCTGGGTTCTGGATCTTTCCAGGATCCCAGCTTCGTCTGTCCTCCATCCAGGGCTTCTCCAGCCTCTGGTGGAGTTCCCCCTGCTCTCCAAGAGCAGGTGTGAGAGGAAGTCGGCCTCACCTGCTGGTCACATGGATTTTGCTAAGAATCTTAGTGTGAGGTGGTATTTCATTGTTGCTTCAATTTGTATTTTTCTTATAGCTAATAAACTCAAGCATATCTTCATATGATTGTTGGCTACCTGCGCATCATATTTAGTAAATTATATAATCAGGCCTTGGACCTTTTAAAATTTGGGTTTATGTTTTTCTTCTGAATGTGTTATTGATTACAGATCAATTTACAGATTATGAAATTAATTTTATCTGATATATCATTGCTAAATATTTTTTCTAATTGGTGGGTTCTCTTTTTACTCTTTTTAATAAAGTTTTTTGATGTACCTAAAGGTTAAATTTTTAGAAGACGCTTGTCCTCCATTTTGTCTTCTGTAGTGTGAGTTTTTTTCCTTATGTTCGGTGTGTATCAATGCCTTCAATTAGGGTCTTTAAATTTATCTTTATTTTTCAGTTGGTGATCCTTATGAGTCTAGAGTTTGCATTGAGGTCCATCTTGAGTTCAACTTTGTACATGGTGGGAGGGTGTGAGGTATGATCCCGTTTCATTCTTTTGTAAAAGGGCATCTAACTCTTCCAACACCATTCCTAGAAAGTGCTCTCTTCCGACTTACTACGTTTTAGCCCTTTATCAAAAATTAAGTGTCTGCACAGAATGCAGGATGGATTAAACCCTTCAGGACCAAAAAAGAGAGTAGCAATACCAGGTTAGGGCAGTGAAGGGTGAGCAAGGGGGAGCAGATTACCACTCCCAGGGGGACAAACAGCAGAATCGTGGGTGAAGGGAGACAGCAGATCGTGTAAAATATGAAAATAAAAACAACATAAATTATCAAGGGTTTTTGAAGGTGGGAGGGAAAGCGAGGAGCTGACGCCAAGGGTTCAAGTAGAAAAAAATGTTTTTTCTACTTGTGATGATGGCAACATATGTTCAAATGTGCTGCATTCAATTGATGTATGGATTGTTCTAAGAACTGCATGAGCCCCCGGTAAAATGATTTATAAACAATCAAGTTTCTGCAGGTGCTTGCTTGCACTTCGGGGTTCTCTGGTCCAATCCCTTGACCTGTATAAGTATTGTTGTGCCAATACCAAACTGTGGTGATTACTGCAATTGTACAGTAGGTTTTGAAATCCAAGAGTCAAAGTTTTGAAATCCAAAGTCCTACGTGCTTTATCCTGGGTTTCTTTCCTCTCTCTATAAAGTTGGTGATTAGTATTTCCATTTCTTGGAAGAATTGTGCTGGAACTTTGATCAGACTTGCATTAAATGTATAGAGAAGTATATTGACATTTTCACTATACTAATCTTCCTATCCATGAGCATGAGACATGCTTCCACTTATGTTAGTCTATTTTGGTTCCTTGTAAAGGTGTTTTATATGTTTTTTAAGTCCTTTGTTTTTCTGGTTGGGTTTATTTATTTGTTTTTTAGCTTTCTTTTTAAAAAAAATCACTTTATCGGAGGCTCATACAACTCTTATCACAATCCACACACATATCCATTGTATGCCAGGCACATCTGTGCATTTGTTGCCATCCTCATTCTTAAAACATTTGCTTTCTACTTAAGCCCTTGGTATTAGCGCCTCATTTCCCCCCTCCCTCCCTGCTCCCCTTCCCTCATGACCCCTTGATAATTATAAAAATTATTATTTTGTCATATTGTATATTGTCCAATGTCTCCCTTCATCCACTTCCCTGTTGTCCATACAGAGAGAAGGTTGTATGTCGATCCTTACAATCAGTTCCCCCTTTCTACTCCACCTTCCCTCTACCCTCCCAGTATCACCACTCTCACCACTGTCCTGGATTTCCCATGTTTTCGGTTTCTGTCTGTACCAGTGTATGTTCTAGTTGGATTTGTAAGGTAGAATTGGGATCATGATAGTTGGCTTGGAGGTGGGGGAAGAAAAAGCATTTACGAACTAGAGGAATGTTGCCTGTTTCATCGTTGCTACATTGCAGTCTGACTGGCTCATTTCCTCTCTCTGACCCTTCTGTAAGGGGATGTCGCTTTACCTACAGATGAACTTTGGGTCTCCAATATGTACGCCCCTTCATTTATAATGATATGAATTTTAGTTCTTTGATACCTGGTCCCTCTGACACCTCATGCTCACACAAGCTGGTGTGCTTCTTCCATGTGGGCTTTGTTGCTTCTCAGTTAGATGGCTGCTTCTTTACTTTCAAGCCTTTAAGATCCTAGACACTATATCTTTTGATAGCCGGGCACCATCAGCTTTTTTCACCACTTTTGCTTATGCAGACATTTGTCTTCAGTGATCGTGTCAGGAAGGTGAGCATCATGGAATGCCAATTTAATAGAACAAAGTGTTCTTGCACTGAGGAAGTATTTAAGTGGAGGTCCAATGTCTGCCTGCTGCCTTAAACTAACCCTATAAGTACATGCACATAGATCTATTTCCCTATCATCATGTATTTACCTATTACATGTCTATTTAGACCTCTACAAATGCCCTTTGCCTCCTATTTCTTTCCTCTATGTCCTTTTAGTTTCCTCTTGTCCCACCATCATTCTCAGCCTTCATTTGAGTTTCAGTAATTTCTTTCGGCCACATTACTCTTGGTCTCTCACACCCACCATGCCACTGATTTTCAATCCTTGTTGTTTCCTTGTTTCTGGGTTGGTCAGCACCACCTCCTCCCCCCACCCCTTCCACGTCCCTCCCTCACCAGAACCATCATTCTCATTGTTTTTTTTCTCTCCAGGTTATTCATCCAGTCTATCTTATCCAGATAGACGTGCAGAGATAATACCATGTAAGAAAAAGACAAGACATTGCAAGACGAAGCAGCAAAAGAAAACAAAATGATGACAGCAACAACAAAAACAAAGTCCAGAAAAATATATAGATAAGTAAAAAAATAAAAATAATCACAACAACAGAAAAACCTGCAAGTCGCTCAAAGTCTGTTTGTTGGCCTCTAGAAGTGCCCTCCGGTTGAGTCTGCTGGGGTGCCACACCCTGACCCCTGGTTGAATTTATTTATTCTTAAAGACTTTATATTTGTGGTTGTTGGTTGCCTTCCAGTCGGTTCTAACTCGCAGGGACCTGATGGACCGTGGAAGATGACCCCGTGGTCCTCCACCCTCCTCAAAATTGCTCTCATGTCTGAGTCCAGGGTTGCAGCCTCTGTCTCCATCCATTTCTTCAAGGACCTTCCTCTTTCTCACTGCCCCTCGAGCTTACCGAGCATGATGTCCTTCTCCAGGAACCAGTCTCTCCTGACAGCACGTCTGAAGTACATGGGATGAAGTCTCACCATTCCTACCTCTAAGGAGTATTCTGACTATATTTCTCCCAAGACAAATGGTTTCTTCTTTGTTAATCCAAAGATCGTCAATATTCATCACCAGCCCCATGATTCAAACCCTCAATTCTTTGGTCTGCCTTAGTCAATGTCTAACTTTTCATGTGCAAAAGATGCAACTGAAAATACCCTGGATTTCTGCTCCCTGGAGATGACTTCATGTTTTTCCATACAAGGATAATCATGTCTCTAAAGTGAACCCAGGGTGTGTGTGTATGTGTGTATGTAAGTGCATGTGTGTAGGTGTATCCACTTATCCACATTCGCTTATGCACCCATCTTGTCTCCAACAATCCTGTTGGGATGATGAGCCTCACAGAATGCCAGGTTATTAGATCAAAGTGTTCTTGAGTTGAGTGAGTACTTGTGTAGAGACCCAATGTCCGACTGCCACCTTAATACTTAAGATAAATATATGTACGTAGATTTATTTTTCTTGTGATGTAAAATATGTTTACAGGTATATACATGCCTGTAGTTAGACCCCTATAAATGTTCTTTGCCTCCTAGTTCTTTCTTCTGTTTCCTTTTGTTCCACTATTGTGTTCGACTTACATTTGGTGTTCAGTAATTCCTCTTAGCGATATTGCCCTTGATCAAGCCCCATCAGTCACCCTATGACCTCCTTGCCATACATTTTAGATCACTTGCTGTTCCCTTACCCCTGGATTTGTTAACACCCATTTCCTTTCCCACATCACCCCTGTCTCATTTCCCCCTGGAACTGCTGGTCTTGTTTCTTTCTCCTCCACGTTGTGCACCCCGTTTAATTTATCTAGAAAAACACGCAGCGACAATAATAAGCACAAAAACAAGACAGCAAAACACCACCACCACCACCAACAACAATAACAACGAAACCCCCAATCAACTACCAGAAAACCAACGATAAAAAAAGAAAAGTCTAAGTAATTTGTTTGTTTATTTTTAAAAGGTTTTTTTCCTGCTGAGTCTGATGGGGTGCCACACCCTGCCCCCAAATTCTTTTTAGTATTCCCCGGGAACTTCATTGCTCTGCTCCCCTTGCTGCTCTGCTGGATGCCCTGTGTTTTGTCCCAATGTGGTGGGTTCAGACTGGGCACAATTTCTGCACTGTGTCTCCAGTGTTGTCCTCTGTAGGGCAAGGGGTCAGTGATGGGCATTGTGACTCATGGTGGGGTCAGCCCTATCAACCTCTCTGTGGATTGGCTACTCTGAGCAGGAATATTGTCTTTGGGCTTGATGGGCAAGGATGTGCTCCACTCTCCTTCCCTCTTCCCTAGTGGCTGTACATACCTACAGGTCCACCAGCAGTGCATAAGAGTCTCTGTCTCCTCACAGCCTTTCCAACACATGTTGCTTTCTAATTTTTTGAATTGGGCTATCCTTGAAGGTGTTGGGTGGTATCTCATTGTTGTTTTGATTTGCATTTCTCTTATGGCCAATGATTGGGAATATTTTCTCATATGTTTATTGGCCATTCTGATTTCTGTCTCTATGAAACTTCGGTTCAGTTCCTTTGCCCACCTCCTCAGTGGGCAGTTAGTTTTGCCCTTTTGGGAAGCTATCAGGGTATTGTAGATTTTAGTAATAAAACCTTTATCTGATTGGTCATTGCTAAAAATGACTTCCCAGTATGTGGGCTCTCTTATTAGTCTCTTGGTGAATTCTTTCGATGTACACAGGTATTTTATCTTCAGTGTATCCCACTTGTCAATTTATGCCTCCTCTGTGTTTGTGTCTGTCCCTATTTCTGATAGCCTATGTAATCCCTGTTCCAGTGTCCTCAGGTTGCCCCCAATTCCCTCATTGATGGCCCTAATAGTTTGTGGGTTTTACTTCAAGATCTGTGATCCACCTTGAATTTATGCTAGTGGATGGAGTGAGGTAAGGGTCTTGCTTCATTTTTCTGCAGGTAGATATCCATTTTTTCCCCAACTCTCCATGTTGAAAAGGGCATCTGCTTCCCATTTGATATTTTTTGCACTCTTATCAAAGGTCAGTTGTCTGTAGGCTGCTGTTTTTATTTCTGGATTTTCAGTTCTTTTCCATTGCTCTGAGTATCTGTCATTATGCCAATACCATGCTGTTCTGACCACTGTGGCTGTATAGTATGTGCTAAAGTTAGGTAAAGCAAGCCCTCCCATGGTGTCCTTCTTCTTGAGGAGTTCTTTGCTAATTCAGGACTTCCTCCCTCTCCATATGAAGTTGGTAATCATTTTTTCCATTTCTTTGTATCGGTATTGCATTAAACTTATATAGTGTCTTGGGTAGAACTGTCATCTTTACTGATTATAGTAAGTCTTCTGATCCACCAGCATGGAATATTTTTCCATTTATTGAAGCAATTGTGAAGGGTACCTCTTTTTTATCTCCTCTTCTGTGATCTTATATGATGTGTATAGCAGTCCGATAGACTTCTGATTATTGATCTCGTATCCTGTCACATTGCCATACCCCTCTACTGTTTCCAGTAATGCCCTTGTGGAGCTTTTGGGGTTTTCCATATATAAAATCATATCATCTGCAAATAATGATAATTTCACCTCTTCCTTCCCCTTTGATGTCTTTTCTTTGCCTTATGCTGTTAGCCAAAACCTCCAGTGCGATATTGAATTGGAGTGGAGACAAGGGGCATCCTTGTCTGGTCCCCTTTTTCAGTGAGATTGTGTTTGTCTATTCTCCACTGATTATCACGTTAGCAGTTGGTTTTTCATATATAGCTTGTATTGTCTTGAGGAAATTTCCTTTTATTCCTATCTTCTTGAGTGTCTTAAACAGGAATTGGTGTTGGATGTTCTCAAATGCTTTTTCTGCATCTATTGATATTATCATGTGGTTCTTAGAGTTTTTCGTGTCAATGTGGAGAATGATACTAATGGTCTTTCGTATGTTGAACCACCCCCATATCCTAGGTATGAACCCCACTTGGTCATGGTGAATTATTTGTTTTATATACTTTTGTATTCTATTGGCCAGTATTTTATTAAGGATTTTTGCATTGATATTCTTGTGGGATCCTTGCCTGGTTTTGGTACCAGCGTTATACCAGTTTCGTAGAAGGAGTTTGGGAGTTGGCCATCTTTTTCTATGCTTTGGAAGAGCTTGTGTAGGATTGGTGTCAGTTCTTCCCTGAATGCTTGGTAGAATTCCCCTATAAAATCATCTGGTCCAGGTGACTTTTTTGTTGGTAATCCTTTGATAGCTTTGTCTATTTCTTCTAGTATTATGGGTCTGTTGAGATTCTTGATGTCCATTGGGGATAATCTAGGGAGAGATTGTTTTTCCAAGAATTTGTCCATGTCTTCCAAGTTGTTGAATTCATTGGAGTATAGACCATTGTAGTACTGTGCAACTATCCTTTTGATTTCACTTGGGTCCGTTTTAATGTCCCCTCTTCCATAACTTATTTTTGTTATTGAAATTTTGTTCCTCCTTTCTTTGGTTAAGTCTGCCAGTGGTTTGCCCATTTTATTAATTCTTTCAAAGAACCAACTTTAAGCAGCATTCATTTTTTCCCATTGTTTTCTTATTTTCCCTTTCCTGATCTCAACTCTGATTTTTCTCTTTTTTCCATTGACTATCATGTTGGCAGTTGGTTTTTCATCTATAACTTGTATTGTCTTAAGGAATTTTCCAATGTTTTCTTATTTCCCTCTCCTGAATCTCAGCTCTGATTCTTATTATTTCTTTTCTTTTGCTATTAGTGGTATTGTCCTGCTGACTCTGCTCTAGTCGTTGAAATTCTGTGCTAACATCAGTATGAGATGCTCTTCCTTTGTCAGGTGTGCCTGTATTGCTGTGAAACTTCCTCTGAAGACTGCCTTTGCTGTGTCCCATAAGTTTTGGTATGTTGTTCTTTCATTCTCATTGGTTTCTATAAATCTTTTAATTCCGTCTCTGATCTGGGCCAGTACTCACTCCTTTTGCAGAAGAGAACTATTCATTCTCCAACTATTTTCTCTAGTTTTTTTCATCTTCCTTTTGTTGATTTTCAACCTTATGGCACAGGGGTCTGAGAGAGAGTTCTGTATGATATCGATGTGCTTAAGTTTATGTAGATTTGCCTTATGTCTCAGGATGTGGTCTATCTTCGAATAAGTTCCGTGTGGGGATGAGAAGAATGTGAATTGGTTTTTATTTGGATGAAAAACTCTGTAGAGATCTACTAAATCAAATTATCTAATTATAGTGTTTAGATCTCCAGCCTCCTTGTTGAGTTTCTTTCCCTGTGATCTGTCTTTCTCAGAGTGGTGTGTTGAAGTCACCCATTATAATTGTTGAGGCTGTAATTTCTTTTTTGACCATATGGAGTATTTGGTTTATGTATTCAGCGGGTCTCTAATTTGGGAAATATATGCTTAAAATGCTTATTGGATCATTGTCTACCCTTCTCTTGAGCATTATATAGTGTCCCTCCTTATCTCTTTTTGTGGTTTGTACTTTGAGGTCGATTTTATCTGAGATTAGGATTGCCACCCCTGGTTTTTTTTTTTTTTGAATTGCTGTTTGTCTGGTATGTTTTCCTTCAGTCTTTGATTCTCAATATTATTTTTTCTGTGATCTTAAGATGTGTCTCCACAGCAGATTGAGGGGTTGTGTTTTCTAAGCCAGTTTATTCATCTCTGTCTCTTAAGGTCTGAATTCAAGTCACTGCTATTCAGGGTTATTACACCTTTCTGTGCACTCTGTGTTTTCATTTTATTGGTCTTGTGTTGGGTGTTTTTCTATCTCCATGGGTTGTGTCCATGTCTGTTTGTGGTTCATTCTTGCCTTTCTTTCATCCCTCAGCCAGAATTATCTGGGGTGCTATTATTCCTTTGATAGTTTCTGGGTAACGTCATTCTGTGTGTCAGTCTCTTGTGTGTATTTGGTAATTGCTGCTCTTCTTCCCCTGATGGGTCGGTGAGGATCTTTTGTACGGCTGAGTTCCTTTTAGCATATTCTTTTAGATTTTCCTTGTCTGGGAAGACTCTCACTTCTCCATCAATTTTGATAGATAATTTGGCTGGATAGAGTATTCTTGGATTTGCATGGTTTTCCTGCAATTTTCAGTATATACTGCTTCATTCTCTCCTTTTCTTCTTAGTTTCCATTGGTAGGTCTGATCATATTCTTATCTGTTTGCCTTTATATTGCCAGTTTTCCCCTAGCTGCTCTCATAATTTTATCCTTTTCCTCATAATTGGATAGTTTAGCAGCTATAGATCTTGATGTTTTCTTCTTGGGGGTCAGTCAAGCTGGTGTTCTTTCCGCCTCCTGGATGGTTGTCTTGTTTTCCTTCATTAAGCTAAGGAAGGTTTCCTCCAAGCCTTCCATCACTATTTTGGATATTGGTTTCCTTGAATCACCTTCCTCTGGTAGACTGATAATTGCAATGCTATTTCTTTTCATAGCATCAGATGGAATTCTGATGTTTTCTTCTGCTTCTCTCATAGATTTGTTAGATTTTTCTCCTGTTTTTTAATTTCTACTTGTAAGTCCTCTAGGTCACTGATCCTGTTCTCTGCCTCCTCCATTCTCTGGGCAAAATCTGAAAGTTTACTATTCGTTTTTGTTAGCTCACTCCTTAGTTCTTGGATTTCCCTTTGGTGCATGGCGTTTATCTCCTTTATCAATTCTCCCTTCTTCTCTAAAGCTACATTCATGACCTGCATACGTCTTAGCAACATTCTCTTACTGCCGTTAGGTCCAGCTGGTCATTTTGCATTAAATTTAGTTTCTCTTTTCTTGACACTGTGGAAGCAGCTAGCTGTTTCTTGTTTGATTTAGTCAAATTAGTTGGAATTTTCCTTGGTGTTTTGGAAAGGCTCTCTCTTTGGGAGGCTGGTTTTGTATTATAGGTTCCCTCAGGTCACCTCAGCAACTGTTTGCAGCTGGGCACATTGCAGGTCTGATGGAAAGTGTTGACCGAGTACAGGTGAGTGGATTTAGTAGGCGATGGATTGGAGATTGGGTGATCTGTTCCTGGCCAGGAGCACTTCCCACAGGTAGGTGGGGAAAATCCTCTGGCCGGGCAAGAAGCCTCTGGCTTCCTAATGGCACCTGGGCGCAGGGTGGAGGGGAGGACTCCTGAGTGGGGAGGAGCTGACCGGCTGTCCTGCTGGGGACTGGAATCTCTGGGGGTGGGGAGCGGGAGGTGCGGGTCTCTGTGGAGTGTCTCCATGGGACCCTGGGCACCCTGGGGTGGGGAGGACTGGCTGGCAATTTGCATGGGCGCTGATGCAATGTGGACCTTTCAGCCCGCAGTTGCAGAGTGGGCAGCCTGAACGCCACCACTAAAGAAACGCAGCGTCTGTGCGGAGTGCGGGCGTCCCTGGGGAGTGCTGGCGTGCGGTTTGTACCCGCTTCTGGCTCAGAGGAGAGCTCTGAACTTCCCTGAGAGCCAGCAAACCTATTCAAGAACCCCACCCTTCTCCAAGTCACCCCACGCTCCTTCACCACGCTCCTGGAATATACATCTCTTGAGCTGGGGACTGTTGGACTCTGTCATCTGGCTGACTGCTGGTGACCTGCTCTGCTGTTTGCTCCTTGTGGCCGGATAGCCGAATTGCTCTACAGAGGACTACTCGGTGGCCCTCAAGACTCCAAGGACTGCCAGTCTACTAGCTGTCTCACACAAGTGAGTTGCACCAAATCATTTGTACTGCTTTATAGATTAGTTAACGGTTTATTTCTTTTGTTAGCTATCTATCCATCTAAAATGATTAGTGTCCTGGTTTTGTTTCTCTAGAGAACCCTGTCTAACATAGATGTAGGTACTCCCACCAGAACCCCCTCCTGCCAGATCCCTCCTGCAGGCTTCCCAGCTCCCTCCCCCTGGTGTGTTTCTCTAGCCCACTCCCGCTTCCTGCCCACACCGTGCATGGACCTGGCTGTTGGCCTCACGGCCATCCGAAGATCTTCTACTTTATCAAGTCTAATGTCTTCCCCAGGGACCGAGCTCTCCTAACACGTCTGTGACTGTTGGGTTTCCTGTTGGCTGGGAGTCTCTCATGAGAGGACGCAATCTGCTGTATGCGATGCGATCCTCTGTGAAACAACCCAGCAGTTATGGGAGGACCTGGGGGGGGGGGTGCCACCTCCTTATTCTGCTCACAGTCTTGATACAATTGATGGGGGTCCTGTTTGGAATGTGACTACTCTTACTGTAGACTGACAGTGTGTGGAAGAGTGCTAGTCTGCATAGACTAGGGAAACAGATTCATTGGCACTCATGTGTGCAAGAGAGAATTTTATATCACGAAGCAATTGTGCCTCAATGAAACATCCTGACCCAGTCCAGATCAAGTCTGGAAGTCCAACATTAGCCCTTAAGTCTGATATTAGCCCAGGAATTCCCCTTCAGACTCTCACAGCATATGCACTGTGAATGCATAGAATGCATGATGATCACAGGCCAGAGGGTGGAAAGTCGTGTAGGTCCAGTGGTGGGGGAAGTAGCTCAGTGCTGGTGTGGGTCTCTTCCACGTGGCTCTTCCAGCCTTTTAAGCGACTCCTCCACAGGAAGGTGAAGCAGAGAGTAAGTGGGTCCACCTCCCAGAGACAAAGAGAAAGTTCCCAGAATCTGCATGAGACAGTCATGCCCACCAGGAGACACAATCAGTCCAAGACCTGATGAACAGCTGAGCTCCACCCCCTTACTTCTGTTATCCAGTGACATGAAGTTATGTAACTGCCACAGAAAGCCAGCTCACTTCTCCCACTCGATGTGAATCCTGCATCTGGTCATGAACTTCCTGCTATATCACCTGCCCAGACCAGGAACCATCATTGGGCTGCTGACCTGGTTTGGATTCAATCGGCCAATCTCAAGATCTGGTCAGCTCAGCATCCACCAGCTTGTGCTCTTCCTGCTTCCTCTCGGTCAGCTTCAGGAGTCAAGACAAGCCTCCAGCTTCCGTCTGACCGACAGACTTGAACCAGACTGAGTTTAACCCACTTCCACGACTGCCTGAGCTATTTCTTGGGGTGGCTTTCTTTCCATGCACAAGCACACAGAAGAACCAATGACTTTTCTCTCTAGTGAATGCAACCCACACAATATGAGAAGTACATATAGAAATGTCACGGTCTGTGCCTCTCTAGAGAACACAGCCGGAGACAACTCCCAAGCACCCAACCAATGCCAGATTGGAAAGACGGCTAGGATGTGAGTTCTTAGCCTCTGATGGAGCTGAAAAGGCCAGAAAAGTGCCCCTGTATACAGAAAGAGAATTTTGCCTGGTTTCATGGAGTCCACAAATCTAGAGGCTATTCTATATTTATGCTCTCTTCAGTAATGCAAACATTCCTTGAGTCCTCTGCTGGCATCGTGGTCACTCGCGGGGCTGTTTACTCTAAGGTGAGCAGTTTGAAACCACCAGCTGCTCTGAGGTCTACATAAAGAGGTAATAGTCTCGGGGAAGGTGGGTGGAGAAAGGGGAGAGCGGCCACCATGATCTAACTATAGCCCCCTCCCAGGGGGATGGACAACAGAAAGGTGGGCAAAGGTGAGACATTGAAAAGTGCAAGATATGAAAAAAATAATTATAAATTATCCAGGATTCTGGGGCAGGGAGGGGAGAAAAGAAGGAGTTGATACCAAGGGCTCAAGTAGAAAGAAAATGTTTTGAAAAGGATGATGGTACAAATGTACAAATGTGCTTGACACGGTGAATGGATATATGGATTGTGGGAAGGAACCCCCAATTAAATGGTTTTTTCAAAAAGAGTGACAGTCTCAGGAAGGACTGCTTTGAGTCAGACTTGACTTGATGGCAGTGAGTTTGGTTTTGGGTCTGGTGACAAAGAGTTCTCTGTCCTATACTAAGTATTAAGCTGCTTTTAAAAAACCATTTTATTTTTTGTTTGTTTGTTTTTTGGGGCATCACTGCTCTCCGGTGGTGGGAGGAGGAGGCCCAGCCCCACTGCTGGAATTGAACTTCCGTCCCAGTGGGCCGCAGTCCCGCGCACAACCACTACGCCACCGGGGCTCAGCTCTAAAAAAAAACATTTTAAATAAAGTTCTTCATATTGAACCAAAAAAAAGAAAGAAAAAAGAAAATTTCACGGCTTTGTGTCAGGCACACCTTAGGCCTCAGAGTAACATCCTTGCTTTTTAAAACTCTTCAGTTTTTGTGCGAAAGATTCACCCCATGCAATGTGCTTTTTGATCTTTTGACTGATGCTTCTGTGAGTATTGATTGTGGATCCAAGCAAGAATAAATCCTTGACAATTTCAAGCTTACCCCCGTCTATAGTGATGTTACCTATCGGTTCACTTGGGAGGACTTTGGTCTTTTTGACAGTGAGTTGCTGAAGATTGACATTCTGACCAGGATCAGCAAGTGCTTCAATTCCTCCTCTCTTTCAGCAAGCAAGGTTTTGTCACCAGCATGCCACAGGTTGTTAATAAATATCCCTCCAATACGTAATCCAGTTCATCTTATGATTTCAACGAGGGAATAAACAAGAGAGAGATCTTTGAGAAACTTAATTTAAAAAATTTTATTTTTGAGTTTTATACCATACTTTCTCCATGGAAATAGGGATAAAAGAGAATTTCTCCTTTTTTTAAGAGGAGCATTTTTATAATGACCATTTCCCCTTAATAACAGTTTCAAGGACTGAGCCCCGGTGGCGTAAGTGGTTGAGTGCGGGACTGCAGCCGTGGACTTGGCGGTTCAAATCCAGCGGTGGCTCTCAGGAGCGGCACTGGGTAGCGCCCATGACCACCAGAGGCAGTGATGCCCAGAAAACAAAACTAAAAACAAACAAACAAAAATAACAGTTTCAAGCCTGACCTTGGAATTTCTGGTCTCAAAACTGCAGCTGCCATCGGAGGTACAGCTACTGGTCTCTTCCTATTCAGAGCAGTGGAGAAAACCAAGGACTCGTGAAAACGACCAGTCCCAAGGACTGATGAACCACTTTCATGTCAGGCTCCACAACAACCCTGAGATCAGAAGAGCGAGATGGTGCCCTGCCTGATGACTGCTCCAAAAGGGATCATAATGAGGAGATTCTGGATAGAGTAGGAGGAAAATGTGGCCGAAATCTCAAAATAAGATAAAAATCAGAGACCAGGTCTGGTGATCTGATGAAGACTGGTACCACCCCCAGACTATGACCTTCATTCTTGAACCTTTGAAGTTGCCCCTTTAAATGAACTTTCAGTTTCCACCAAGGAGGTACACATACCATGGAACCGTAAACCACATATGATCCAAGTCAGCATTTTCCCAGGGAGGAAGCTCAGTGAGCAGGAAGGAATGGGACAGAAGGACAAGTGGACATCGGAAATGCAGGAAGAGTGTGGGAAGAGGGCTGTTATTTTGTAAGGATGGCAATGAAGGACAAAAAACAAAATGTGTATGCATTGTTGGATGGAAAGCCGGTTTGCTCCATCAATTTGTCCCCAACTCACAATAATAGGCTCAAAAACAAAAATTGAGAGGCTAACTAAAGTCACCTAAAGGAAGACCCATTTTCTCAAGGCTCATGGTTCAAAAGCACATCTTTGAGCTAGGTCACTCCAGACCAACAAACCCCAGACATCTGGAGTCCCGTAAAATTGAACCCTTTTGTCATAAGTCTGCAATAAAAATCCCCAGAGTCTAGAAAGGATTGTGACATTGAAGCCAGCACTATTTTCTTGGTGATCTGATTGGAAGGAGTTTTGTACTCCTTTGTCTTCACTGTCTCACTGGCACCCAGAGCCTCACCCTACTTTGGACTTGTCCACTCAGAGCATGGGGCCACTTTGGGTCAGCTCTTTCCTTCCTCCAAAGGGACTCCTGATAGGCTGCATCATTCATCTGACCCATCTTCCCCAGGGGCAGTTATGCCCTGTCCTCTGGGGTCACTACGCGCCTCCACGGTCTCCATGACTTGGCATTGATTCATGAAAAATCGAGAGAAAATTGAAGATATCCATGTTTTCACCTTACTTGGATCAAATCAACGCTCATGGAAGCAGTAGCCAAGATATCAAACAATAAATGCATTGGGTAAGCCTGCTGCATTCAGTGTTGGAAGGCAAGCTTGTTATTGGGGGGACTAGGGTGTGCCTGACCAAAGCTGTGGTATTTTCAATTGCCTTCTACGCATGTGGAAGTCGGGTGTTGGTGCTGGTGATGAATATTGAAATTGCCATGGACGGCCAGAACAGATAGACCTCTCTTGGAAGCAGTCACAGTGCTCCTTAGATGCAAGGATGACGAGCAAGACTTGGTCTCCTGCATTTTTGGACACTTTCGGCACCTATCTCTGGAAAAGGACATTGTGTTAGTCTGGGAAGTTTAGAGAAACAAATTCATGAACATTCGTATGTGTATAAGAAAGAGCTTTAGATAGAAAAGCAGTTGAATATTACAAAACGTCCTAACCCAATCCAGATCGAGTCCATAAGTCTGATATTAGCTTATTTATCAGATATCAATCTGTAAGGTCCTCTTCAAACTCATGAAATACATGTAATGGCACTGAATGCAGGAGGTCACAGGCCAGTGGGTGGGAAGTGTTGTGGATCGAGTGGTGTTGTAAGCATCTCAGCACTCTTGGGGGTCTCCATGTGGCTTCTCAGGCTCCAGAAGTCTGGCTCCATCAGTCTTTCTCCATGTGTCTTATCTTCAGGGATGTCTCCTAGCGGGTGAGCAGAGAGAGTGAGTGTGTTTCCCACTGGCAAGGAGGAAATACAGGCGTTCCCAGAATCCCCAAGAGAAGGTCATGCCCCCTCAGAGGCCTCATTGATCGACAGGCTAGACTCCACCCTTCCCCTCTTAATCCTCAAATTGACACCAGACGATGTAACTACCACAGACATGTTTGTAACATAGTTAAGACCAGCAAAAAGTAGAAAGGCCTTTGGTTAGATGGCTGGACACAGTGACTGCAGCCATGGGGGTAAACATAGGCACAATGGTGAGGGCGGCAGAGGACAAGGCTGCTCTGTTCACTTGTAGGTAAGGTCACTGTGAGTTGGAACAGACTCAGCCACACCCAACAACCACCACGACATGGGTTCATAAACTTTCTGTCTTGTTGAAGGAACCCATTTCTGTTTTTCATAATAGCTACGCATGTATCCTCTTTTAAAGTCTTTTGGGGTCATTTGAAAGGACTCTTGTGGAGCGATAAATCCACAGGCCAATCCCTCCAGCCTCCAAACCACCATCTGTGACTCCTGCCACGTAGACCCTACTCTTTGAACTCACCCAAACCCCGCTCCTTGTGCTCCCAGCCCCTAGAGGACAAGCCGAGAGGCCCTCAGGCCCCATCCTCACCTGGTTGCTCCTGAATGCCTTCCAGGCTTTTCTCACACTCAAGTCATCAACAGACAACAGCAAGGTTAAGGTTTTACTCCGGCTGCATTTATTTATTGGGATTGCTCGGGTTCTGCGTCTCTCTCCTTACTGCTCAGAGTTTAATCAGAGAGAAAATCCTGTCCTTTCCATGCCAGGCTTCTAGGCCCATTCTTCAGATGTAAATAGGTACCCACCCTCTTTAAATAAGAAAACCCTAAGCTGACCGTCATGGAGGAGATTCTGACTGAGAGGACCTTGTGGGGCAGAACTGTCCCTACAGGATTTCACAGGTGATCTCTTTATGGAGGCAGACAGCCACAGCTTTCTCCCCTTTTAAATAAGCTCATGTATTTCTTTTGTTTTTTTTTCTTTATCAAAGAATTATAATAAATAAACTGATGCATTTCAATGCTGTAACATGATAGCCCAATGCTATTCCTGAGGTAGCAAACAATGAAGATTCCTGATCTTTTCCCAAATAAACACTATGAATGACAGCATTCTTGCATTCGAGGTCATAAGAAATCATCTCCAGCTTTACGAGGGTTCCTTAGCAGGTGGTAGCATCTTTCAAATAGTGAAGATGTATGTGCATTGACTGGTAGACCATGAAAGGCTTAGAGTTCAGCTGTACTCTTATTTATTTATTTATTTTTTTGTGGCATTACTGCCCTGGTAGGAGTAGCAAGTCCAGCCTTGCTCCTGGAGAGTTGCTGCTGGATTTGAACTGTCAACCCTGTGGGCTGCAGTCCCGCAAACTACCACTAAGCCACCAGGGCTCAGCCTCAGCTGTACTCTAAATCCAGACGGAAGAGACGGGCACACAATGGCAGTCTAGTTATCTTGCTGAATAAAACAAACCTCTTAAACATGATCTAATGAAAATACAGCGTGTGTCAAAATTACAGCATATCTTACAGGAAAGGAACCACAGAAATGACACAGATTAGAACCCTCAAGCAGCACATGTGTTTCTACCCGTTTTGTGATGGAGGAAGCCATGGATTTAGAGTCCCGTAGGTGTCCGTCCTCTTGAATCTCCCCCGACGCTGATGTTGTCATGAACTAAAACCAGAGCTCCCTGCGTGGTCCAAATGCTGGCAAAGGGTCACTTTCACCCTTGCCAGGAGTCAGAGCAGTAGCCAGGCCTGTGGTTTCACGAAATCCAGCCTTCCCATGAGCAGCCCACACGGAAACCACTGCTCCCCCAGGGCGACGTCTCATGCGCTGCTATGGTTGGGAATTTTCTTGCTGACCCACATCTGCCGTCGATTCTGTGTTCTCTGGGAATGAAAGCAAACCCGGTACATAGATTCCCACTTTGGAGAAATGGCAGCTTGTTGAGAGGGAACTTTCTGGGAAACAGGGTTCTAGAACCTTCTCCATCTGCCTCAGAAGCAGAAAGTCCTCCTTTTGCTCTGGTCTTACGTCTCTTAGTGGTAATTCACCCCTGGTCTTGGTGTCCAACTTCATCTGGGCTTAGATTTTGTTGTCACATCCATTTCCTAGGTAGTGACCTCCTTTGTGGAGCTGATAGAGGTGGGGGCAGGGCCAGGGACAGGTGGGACGAGGGGAGTGTGGCCCCCCTGGAGCCTGGGGTGCAGCCCCCACCTCTGCCCTCTTCTGGCTCAGCTGGGCCCACGTACGATTGGACTGAGAGCTCACACACATCGGATAGAACTGAGCTTACTAATGCCGACTCTGAGCACCACAGCGCTGGGTGTGACTCTTGGCTGGCCCCCTCGGAACGTGCTGCTCTGACCGGTGAGGTCGCTCTGTCTCAGAATGGAGGGGAGGACGTGGAGTTTGGTGTGTTTGTTTTCAGGGAAACAGGCTGCATGTGACTCCGAGTCTTAAAGGCTGGTCCTTGGAACCCCCTCACGCGTGGTCTGCTTCTGTCACAGTCACAGCGGAGAGAATGGAAGAGGCAGTTCTACCCTGTGACGACGCCGAGGGCAGGCAGGAAGCCGAAATCCAGCCAAAGCAAATCAAACTCACTGCAGAGCGTCACAGCGACAGCCCTACAGGACAGGGCGGAGCTGCCGCTGTGAGTTTCTGAAGCTGCAGATCTTTGCAGGAGCAAAAGCCTCATCTTTCCCCCCCAGAGCGGTGGGTGAGTTTGAACAGCTGACCCTTGGATAGCAGTCCAGTGTCTAACCTGCTACAGCAAAAGGGCTTCTGACACCACAACGGGGGGTTTGCTGTTGTTTAATGTAGCCATGCTAAGCGTCCCTGGTGAGTAGTGGACTGCAAACTGCACGGTCAGTGGTTCGAACCCACTAGCCACTCACCAAGAGCAAGATGAAGCTTTTCACTCCCCCAAATGCTCAGAAACCCACAGGGGCTGTTCCACTCTGTCTGGAGGGCCACTAGGACTCCTTGACAGTGGTTTGTTTTGCTTTGAGTTTATTCGATTTCCTGGGGTCACTGAGTCAGAATGAACTCAACTGTTGTGGGTTTGAATTTTTTCTCAAACATGCATTTGGTCCAGGGAGACACATGGGAGCCAACTAAGAAGAAGGTTGGGGAGGCGGGCGGGCAGGGGCGGGAAGAAACAAAGAAAAAAGCATGTGTAGTGGGGGAACATGACCTAACCCACCCAAGGGGAGGGTATCGTTTATATCTCCACAAGGAAAGAGGGACCAAACGTCATCCCAGTTCTCCAAGATGTGAATGCAACAGACCGGCACGAAGCAGGGAACCAGTACAGAGGCCTGAGGGGCCGGCCCCAATCCCAACTACTTGGAAAGTCAGCCTTCCCCCAGAAAAAATTTACTTCAGAGGACAGCACTGAAGCTACAGCCCAGGGAGAGGGACATGTCTGATCAGAGCACAAGGGAACAAGTGAAGGGCTGGAAGAGAGGGGGGAGCACATCCTGACCCACCACGCCTGGGGGATGATATTGCTGCTCAGAGCAGCCGGTGCACAGAGAGGACCACATGGCCGCCCTCACTAGGAGACATGCCTTCCCTCACTGACCCACAGCCCTCCAGGGGACAACACGAGGGACACAGTGTGGGACTTGTGCCCCACGTGACTCCACGACACGGAGGAAAAACACTAAGGGCGTGCAGCAGAACAGCAAGGGGAGCAGAACAAGGAAATCCAGAGGGAATACCAAAAATAGACTTTGACTTGGCTGGAAAACACTCCTAAAGGTTAACAAACAGGCCTTGAACTATGTATAGACTTTCTTTTTTCGTCTGTGGTTTCTTGGTATTGTCCTCTTGTTGCTTTGTTTGGTTTGGTCTTCTTTCTGTGCCTAGTATTATCTCTGCTGTGACGTTCCAGTGGGAGCTGGTCCCTGATTCCAGCAAGCTGGTTCCTACATCTGTCTGTCTGCGTCAGGATGTGGCTGCAATACAATTCCATGAGTGTCACTATGTTTCAGACGGGCCTGAGCCTCCAGACCAGCCCTTGGAACCCTCCCGCTGCTCTGAGAAAGCAGGGTGAGGCGCTGTGCTCCCATCCAGACTGAGCCTCCGGAGGCCCAGGGAGCAGGTCTGCTCTGTTAGAGGGTGCTAGTGCTTCACCGTCCACTGGAGGGCGGGGAGGAGGGGGCTTGAGGTAAACCCACAGCTGTGGAATTAGCAGGCAGGGGAAGAACAGAGCTGCAGTCCTAGGGCAGGATGTCCCTCCATCGGGGACCAGCACCCATCCCTGCACTCCAGCACTCACCACGCCTCTGTCCCCCAGCTCGTCCTCATCTGCAGGACAAGTGACCAGGTGACCTTCAGGGGCCATAAAATTCATGAATGGCCTTTTCGAAGGCACAAGTACAAACATGGTGATGCTCAGGCCTCGCTTCTTGGCAAAAGCCTCAGCCCCAGGGAACAACCTCCCTTCAGTGTGGGGGCTGGTGGGGACTGTCCCTGTCCCCCTGCTCCCCTCTGAGGAGACACAGGAAGCAAAGAAAGAAAAGTCTGAAGAACCCGATGCCAACGTGAGCTTCCTCCTTGTCAGGAAAAGCTGAGCTCTTAAGCAGTGGGGATAGAATAACATCCGTGACAATGACGGAAGACTTCCAGTAGAGGAGACAGCAGCCCCCTCCCTGTCTGGGTCCTCAGCCCGGGTTGAACCTGGAGCTGAACTCACCTCTTGGCTGAGCTGTCAGTCCTGAGATGGACAGGCCTATAGAGTGGAGCTCGCCAGTGGGGGTGGAGTCCTCGCTCTTAGAACAGCCAACCACATGAGCCAGTGGACACTGTGCCCCAGGAGGGAGCTCAGAAGCAGGGTGTTGGGGGGGGGGAGGGGAGGGAGAGGAAGGGAAACCCTGAGAGTTTCTGTCCCTGTCCCCAATGACAAGTGTATGAGCTGTTAAGTAGAAAACCAATTTGCTCTGTAAACTTTCTCTCATGCCACGAAAAAATGTTTTTAAAG
>PVJH01026740.1:0-29721 GCA_004026705.1 Nesogale talazaci
GGCTGGGATGTTTTCTTACTATACAATTAGTCTTTGATATAAAGTTCTCTATTAGACACATATGAGTCTCCCTGGATTTGTTTCTTTAATCTACTTGGTTTAGCACAGTCAGGAAGCTTCAGCTTTCGCGTGTATAGACAGTCATAGGAGGTAGGTTTACACTGGAATGAGATGTCTTGAACAGCTTTCCCCTTCAAGATGAGGTAAGGTCCTGCTGACGAGGAACTCTGAGATGCCTGTTTTTCTGTTCATGATGTGTATCATTCACCCCAGTCCTTCCAGCAGCCTGACTCACGAAACACTGATCAGGGCTGGCAGGTTGTTTTTCAAGTCCATCTGGCAACTCTCCTATCAACCCCCTTACTGTTCCCTGGCATACTGCAGAAGGCATATCCTCTGCTCAGAAGTCCAGCAACTCTGTGAGAACACAGTACTGATAAGATAACTCACCAGGAAATTAAGAGCAGCTTTTTTGTCCCCCCCAAACTGGGCAATTCAAAGTACCTCAGTGATACATACAGGGTACCCTCTCCCCCCAAAAAACCAGAACAAACTCTATTGGGTAGAGCTTTCATTGGACACATGTTCCCTGCTAGGCAAGCTTGAAGCAACTCACTCTGAGTTAGTGCACCCAGTGGCGTTGCCTGAGAAATTCCTTTCTGACCACAGTGATCTTTCTCATAAAAGCTTTATTCAAACCTTGTAGTTTTTTTGTTTTGTGATGGCCACCAGGACAATTCACTTGCTCTCGCAGCCAATTCAGTGCACCAGTTTGGGGCAAAAAGCAGCATGACTAGGGCTGAACCCCGGTGGCATAGTGGTTGTGCGCAGGACGGAGGTTCAATTCCAGCAGTGGGGCTGGGCCTCCTACTCCCACCACCGGAGAGCAGTGATGCCTAAAAAAAAAAAAAAAAAAAAAAAAAGCAGCATGCCTCTCTTGTTCTGTGCACCTTGCTCATCTGACGTCATTCTGTGTGAATTCTTTTGGTTTCTGTGAGTGAAGAGGAACATGAAACGACCGTTATCTGACTGACAACATACACGAGGTGAAGAAAAAAATGAGGGAGGTGCTGTCAGCCATCCAAACACAGGAGGTTGAAAAAGTTCCCAAGAATGGAATCTCAGATTTGGCAGATGTATTAAATATAATGGAAAGTACTTTGAAGGCGATAAGGTTGTTTCATATGTATGTGTGTATTTAAATTTAAATACATAGCTTGGGGGCAAAAAATGCAGTTTGGGGGGGTACCCTGCGTACTGTCACCAAGACCCAAAGAAGTTCACCAAATACTGTTCCTCCTTCTTAGTGGAAGGGAGATCACAATGAAGAATTTGACCTTCCTTGGGACAGAATTCACTTTTTTTTGTATTACTAAACCCCTTTCTTGGAATTTTGTTGGAATGACAACCTCAGTGTTTCCTCAGAATGTATTCCCCACCCTCTGGCAAAGAGCATGCTTCTTTCTGTTCTCCTGGTCCCAAGTACATGTTGTCTTTACTACAGGAACTAACCTGGTACCCTATGGAGGATGCCGGTCAAGAGTCAGCAAACTGCAGCCTATGGGCCAAATCTAAATCCCAGACTGGTTTTGTCAATGAGACTTTCTTGGAACACAGCTACTCTCATCCATTTCGGATTGCTTCCTGCTGTGACAGCAGAAGGGAGTCGTGGCAATGAGGACCACATGGACTGTAGCTGATTCTGACTCAGCGACCTTCTAGGGATTGAAGTCAAAGAGGTTTACTATCTAGTTCTTTACAGTCATGATTCCTGCAGGCTGGGTTGTGATCCAGAATCAGAAAACTGACAGAAGAAGAAGATAGTCCTTTACTTCTCCCCAGGTCAAAACAAACCCATATATCAAGAATGGAGAGATAGAGATACATAGATGATAGATGATAGATAGATAGATAGATAGATAGATAGATAGATAGATAGATAGATGATAAATAGACGAAAGATAAGGAAAGAAAGATGTTTCAAAAATGATGATGGCCTTGATCAAGGGCAATATAAATGAGAGGAATCACTGAAACCCAAATGAATGCTGAATGAAACCCAAATGAATGCTGAATATAACTGTGGGACAAGAGGAAAATAAAAGGAAATAGAGGAAAGAACTAGAAGGCCAAAGACATTTAAAGAAATCTAAATACAGGCATATACATATGTAAATATGTTCATATATGACAATGGGGAAATAGATCTGCATACATATATTTATAGGTTTACTATTAAGGTAGAAGATGGGCATGGGGCCTCTACTCAAGTATCCTTTCAAAGCAAGAGCACTATTAATGGGGCATTCCATGATACTCACTTTCCTGACACAATCACTGAAGACAAAGTGGGTGCATAAGCAAATGTGGTGAAGAAAGCTGATGGTGCCCAACTATCAAAAGATATCATGCCTAGGGTCTTTTTTTATTTTTTATTTTTTTGCTTGTTTTTGGGGGGGCATCACTGCCCTAGCCTAGGGTCTTAAAGGTTTGAAGATAAACAAGTATCCTTCTAGCTGAGAAGCAATAAAGCTCTCATGGAAGAAGCAAAGCAGCCTGTGTGATCATGAGGTATTGATAGGATTAGGAATCAGGCATCAAAGATCCAGAACAAAAAAATCTAATCATTGTGAATGAGTGGAAATGTGAAGTGGAGACCCAAAGTCTATCTATAGGCAACTGGGCATCCCATTACAGAAGGGTTGTGGGGAGGGGATGACCCAGTCAGGGTGCAGTACAGCACCAAGGGCTGTTATCAGAGCTGTAGGAGTCCCCAATAAAATGATTTATAAAAAAGAAAGATGTTTTCACCAGATCCATAGCTGCAGACCAAATGTCAAGTATATTCATTCGCTTTAGTAAGGAGATCAAATAGAGAAATCAATCCACTTGAAATCACCATCTTGACAATTTTACCACAATCCGCCCTCATTCTTCATTCTATTTTCAGCCAGGAAGTAGAATAAGAGCATGTTTTATAGTAGTGCGAATGATTAATACTCTTGGCCACCAGCCAGAACATTGAGAGTTTAGATCCTTTGTTAGTCTGGGTTGACTAGAGAAACAAATTTATAGACACTTATATGTGCACAAGAAAGTTTTTTTTTTTTTTTTTTGGTTTTTGGGGCATCACTGCTCTCCGGTGGTGGGAGTAGGAGGCCCAGCCCCACTGCTGGAATTGAACCTCCGTCCCAGTGGGCCGCAGTCCTGCGCACAACCACTACGCCACCGGGGCTCAGCCCAAGAAAGTTTTATATAAAAGAACAATTGTATGTTGAGAAAAAAATCCCAGCCCAATCCAGATCAAACCTATAAGTCTGATATTAACCCATATGTCTGCTACCAATCAAAAATTCCTCTTTAGACTTACACAACACATGTAATGACACTGAATGCAGGAAGGCCACAAGGCTGTGGATGGAAAGTCTTGTGGATGGAAAGTGTTGTGGATCCAGTGGCAGTGAAAGCATCTCAGCACAGGCGTGTGTCTCCATGTGCCTCCTCCAGCTTGGGGCTCTCCATCAGCGTAGCTCTGTGTGGCTCCGTGTGGAAGACCAAGCAGAGAGTGTGCATCTGGCCTCCAGTGAGCTGTTTGTTTCCATCACGCCTCCACATGAGGTCATCAAGCTACTGCCTGACTGACAGACTAGACTCTACCCCTTTGCAACTTAACAGGAGATTATGCAACTACCACAGATCTACTCAAAGACACCTCAAAAGTCTAATTATAAAAAAAAAAGTCTACTTATGAAAAACCAGCCATTAAAAACTCAGTAGAATATCATTCCTCTTGGACATACCTAGCGTCACCATGTGTCAGCTCAATGTCAATTGGTTATTGTAGGAAGCACCAGTCTGCCTTCCTGGGCTTTGATAAGGGCCCTAATCCTCGTGGTACTGCTAGGATTACAGCCTTGTTTTATGTTTACTGTTAGGTGGGGGGGGGGGCACCACTAGTGCCAGCCTAATATAGTTATGATTTCTCTACAGGTCAGTGAGCCAGTGGGGAGAGTTTACAGTTAGCTACAGTTTTATCTATGCAGTGATATTTCTAGCAACTGGAGCCGCAGCCACAAGATGAGTTGGGAGCTCCTTGTCCTACCACGATATGAGCTGAGATCAGAATCTCACATATCATCTGCCCCCAATAAGTCTCCACTCTGGCAGAGAGAAATGACATTCTGAAAAGCTACAATTTTGATTCATCTATTTCCAATAGTCTCTAAAAGACATTGGCTACTTGCCATTTTCCAGGGTGCTTTATAAGGAAGTGACCTAGAAGAAGACTTATAGTGTCCATATTTGATAATACCGTATATCCATCCTTAACAATACAGTAACATCGTCCCTCGAGGCACTCAGTTGTTCCTTAATCAGGAGCCCAGAATATTCCAACTAACTCAGGGACTGCCAATGACCATCACAATGACTTGTCTCAGACCTCTGCTTTCTCATCCTGGAGTCAGCGACAGAGAGATCTGAGACCTCAGTAGAATTTCCACTGCTCACATCCCTGGCAGTCCTGAGAGGAACCAGAGTCAGTTACCTGGGAATCAACTGGTTTGCGGAGAGCTGCTCATTACATGCGACTTGTCGCCTCGCGTCACTGCCATGCTCACTTTGCACCCAGCAATGAATCGCTGCCACCCGAGCTTGCTCGCCCAGGGCTCCTCCTATCCCAACCAGGATCCAAAAGCTTAGTCCGTGGGCAACACTGTCAACAGCACTCCAAGAACATTGGGACGGTTAGTAAATTACCCTTGAAAGATGGTGGTGCTTCTCTCAGCAACCTATCTCTATAGGTCAGAACAAAGAGAACGTTGCTGGGGTCCCATGGAGGGACCTGTTTGCTAGATGAAATTCAGCATTACTACCTCTCGGGCTCCTTCTTCGACACCAGGGCAATCTAGTCTGTGTCTTCCCTTGGTATAAGCTAACATGTGGTGTTGATTTGTATTGGGTACCTACCTCAGATGGGCACAAGGGCTGCAGATCATGCCTGCTAGGTTAATTTGCGTACATCAGATAGTTACGTTGCCCTCTACAGCTAACGCAGTCTTCCAAATGCATTCTCATAAACTGTCTATTTTATAGAACTTGCTGGTTCTGGGGGTGCTAGTTAATAGACCTGCTAAGCCTGTCCACACTCATGAGCAGTCTATGAGGAGTTCTCGGTGGAAATGCTATCAGGGAGGGACAATGGATACAGCCTCGACTTGCACACAGTCGCCAGTTATATTTTCTTAGAGAAAGTAGGAGCAGGGGTAGAGTGGTTTCAGAATTCAGTCTCCACCCAATCTTGTAACACGCCTAGATTTCTCTATCTCAGTCATGAGGATGCCACCCCTTCTTCTTCCATACCATAATGTGTGCATCAAAGTAAATGAAATAGCAGTCTCAATGCTAGGGTTTGATTTTTAGGTATGTCATCGACAAACCCAAACCAAACTCCCTCCCCTTGGGGCCATGTTGACTCCTAGAGACCCTATAGAAAAGGGTAGCACTGGCCCTGGGCGTTTCTGAGACTCTTTACTGGGGATGACCCCAGCTCTCTCCTGAGGAGGAGCCAGTGGTTTCAAACTGCTGACCTTGTAGTGTAGCCACTGCATGATGACGAGGGCTCCCAGGGATATACCTAAGATCCCAGAACTGATCTAAGATTAACCCTATTTCTAAAAGAATGCAGAGTTCCGAACACATCCATGTCTTGCTTCAAATTATCCAATGCCTTTTAAAACATAGACCTCACATTTCCCATCCCCAGCTGTCTGGACATACAGTCCCAAGGAGTCCCAGTGCTGCCTGATTCATCTAGCTTAACACTGTAGATGCAGTTTGCTGTTTCCTGCCTTCACTTTGAATGGATGTCTTTTACCCCATCTGGAAAGAAAACAATTCCAAGTATTCTCTCATGTCCCTAAGTATCTTCTGTTTGCAACAATCCTCCAACTGAATAATTCTGGTTTCTTCTGTTGTAAACTTTAGAAACCAGCTCTGATCAACATGAGAGAAAAAAGGGGGGTTGTCTTAGGAGGGTGATGGAGGACTTTCAGCACTGAAGATCAGGCTGAATGATCAGAAACCAAAGCACTAGGGATCGCAGTACCAACTATTCACCCTAGACTGTCTTCTCAGATGTAACTGCCGGTTGTAACTTCATTCCACCCAGAGCTGTCTCTACTCAAGATCCAGGTTTCAGGGCGGAAACGTGGGGACTGGCCCTTAGAATGTGCCCATCACGCATAATTGGAAAGAGGACATCTGCAAAAAATAATGCAATAACACCAAAAGACAGAACAAACATAGGCAGAGCGATAGCCACCGTGCAAGACTTACAAGATCGTGGTGGTAAAGCACCTAGCTGGGTGACTGACTCTCCTTGTTATTTCTACCCTTAACTATGGATTTCCACCCAACCCCCTTTCTTCACCTTCCCCCAGCCTTCTTCTCTAACAATGTGACGAGAGGCAACTTTGGGGCAATATGTTCCTCCCTATGAGTACCCATCTCTAACCATGATCAGCTGGTGAGCATCCCTGTCTTTCCACTTTTGTTCACGATGGACCTCAGTTGGAACACCCTACTACCTTGATCTGATGTCTTGAAAGCTTCCTTTCTCCATGTTTCAGAAAGCCTGTCTCATTATTGTTCTTGTTGTTTTCTCTCAAGTCCATTTCCACAGGAAACAACCCTACAGCACAGAGCAGACATTCCCCATGGAGCAGTAGAATACGCTTTGGGCTACTAATCACAAGGATAGCAGTCTGGAACACCTCCCCCCCCCCCCACCCCCACCAGCTGCTCAGGAGAACGATGGGGCTTGCTATTCTTGCAAAGAATCAGTCTGCCCACAGAGGCAGCTAAACCCTGTCCTATGTCAGAATCATCTGATGGCAGTGTATTTGCTTGGTTGGGAAGATTGACAGGATATTATCTGGTCTTTTCTATCATCACTATCTCACTGCACCCTGACTGGTGTGGCAGCCCCATTTCTTTTATTTATTTAGGAACATTTCCCCCCCCCCACCTTGCTCCTCCTTTTTTTAATGAATCATTTAATTGGGGACTCATACAACTCCCATCATGATCCATACAGACATCAATTGTATGCAGGTCACATTTGCACACTTGTTGCCAAAATTACTCTTAAAACATCCTCCCTCCACTTAGGCCTCCAGTACCAGCTCCCCATATTTCCCCACCCTCTTCCTCCCCCTCCCTCATGAACCCTTAATAATTTACAAATTGTTATTACTTTTTCATATCATACACTCTCCAATGTGTCCCTTTACTCGCTTCCTTGTTGCCCGTACCACAAGGCTTTTAAGAAGACTTGTAAGGTTATTCAAAATACAGAGTACTGATTTACATAGTACTCAAAATCAAGTGACAATACTTTTGCTAAGTCAGCATTTTCTAATAGTTGTAGCTTTTTATTTTTTTTTTTAGGCATCACTGCCCTGGTGGTGGGAGTAGGAGGCCCAGCCTTTGCTCCTGTGATCGCGAATGGAACCTCCATCCCAGTAGGCCGCAGTCCTGCGCACAACCACTACGCCACCGAGGCTCAGCCTAGTTGTAGCTTTTAAAAATTATGTTCAGCTACTTATAGCAGAACAATCTCATACTACTCTCTCTCCTCAAAAACAAGTCACATGAGCAAGATAAAAGCTTCTTTTCCTCTCTTGTGATGCCAACGTGAAGCAGGAAGCACAGGACTAACTCACAGCTCACGATCATCAGGGACGCAGGATCTTTCTGTCCCTCTGTTCTGTCCCACGTGCATTCCATTTTCAGGTTTACTTCATGGTTCCGCCAGGCTGCCAGAGCTCCAGCCATCACATCCACGTGCCAGGCAGCAGAAAGGCATAATACCTTTGCTTAACACCTTAATGTCTCATAAAACCTAGTCATGTGTTTACATTTAGATACAAAAGAAATCAGGAGATTTTGTTTTCCACTTGCTGTTATCCAGGTTTCTTTTTCTAAGGCAAGAGGGGAGAGTGGATGCTGGAGAGCAATTAGCAGCCTTTAAGTAGTAATCTCCTTAAAACCTTTCTCTGTTAACAATTTCTATATCAGGAAAACAGCTTAGCGTTAGGAATACAGAGCTGTATTAAGAAGTTCTTTGCTTTCCAGAATTTTGTACTCCAGAAGACACAGTATGTAAATAGATACAATTAGATATATTTAATTTGATAACATATAACTAAATAGATACAATTTAGTAGCTAATGAGTGATATTAATAAGGAGTACAGTAGCATCATGGTTAAGTATTGTGCTGCTAACTGAAAGATAGACATTCAAACCTATCAGACATCCTTTCCTCTAGTTCCTAAAGCCTTCCTCCCCCCAACTATCATGGTACCAACTCTACCTTACAAATACAGCTGGATTGGAGAAGGTACACTGGTAGAGACGGGAGCTGGAGATATGGGGAACCCAGGACAGATGAGCCCCTTGGGGCCAGTGGTGAGATTGGGGCTACTGGATGGGTGGAGAGAAGGTGGGGTAGAGAGATGGAACCAACTGCAAGGTTATACACATAACATCCTATCTGGAGGACAGACATCAGAGGAGTGGGCTTGGGGAGAGGTCGGGCAGTGTAAGATATGACAGAACAATAATCATTTATAAAGTATTGAGGGTTGGTGGGGAAGAGAGAGCAGGGGAAGAGGGGAAAGGATGGGAAACTGATATCAAGGGCTCAAGTGGAAAAGCGGATATTTGGAGAATGATAACAGCAGCAGACATGCAAAGGTGTTTGGCACAGTATGTTTATTTATGTATTGTGAAAAACGATGTATTAGCCCTCAATAAAACATTTCTTTTGTTTTTTGGGGGGAGGCATCACTGCCCTCTGGTGGTCGTGGGAGTTACCCGCACTGCTCCTGAGAGCCACCGCTGGATTTGAACCACCAACCATGCCACTGGGGCTCAGCCCAACCCCCAATAAAAATTTTAATAAAAAAAATTAAAATTAAAAAAAAAGAAAGAAATGGGGCTGAGCCCCAATGGCATAGTGGTTGTGTGCAGGACTGCAGCCCACTGGGTTGGCGGTTCAAATCCAGCAGCAGCTCTCCAGGAGCAAGGCTGGGCCTCCTACTCCCACCAGAGGGCAGTGATGCCCCCCCCCCAAAAGAAAAGAAATGTAGAGAAGAATTAATAGCATTCAACCTCTAGATATTATAACAAGAATATATAATTCTTAAACAAAATAAATTGTATCTATTTATTTGTACAATTGAATCTAATTGTATCTTACTGTGCCTGTTCTTTCACTTTAACATATCAGATGAATTAAATATTTTAAATTAAAGAATAAAGCAATAAAGTAGCTCAAACCTAAAAAAAAAAAAAAGCTGTGTGGTTTGTCAGATGAAGACAGAACTTTTCCACAATTATTATGCTCCAACTATTAAGCAGACTATTTACTAGCATTTTTTATGGAAGTTGTTAGCTATTCTCCCTGATATTCCCAATCCCCTGCCATTATGATGATGGCCAGCTTCCCTGGAAGCCTGTGGGCGGGATTCAAGAGCCATTGTCAATAGCCCCTAGCCTGATAGAAATGTTTATTTACCTTCGCAGGATAAGGTCTGGCCTCTTCACATAGTCAGGGAAGACATCCCTAAGACCATTCCCCTTATCACCATATAGCCTTTAAGACAGCCCTCTCCTGTGACTTATGTCCTTGTCCGTAATTTGGGGCCTGGCTTGGCTCCAGAGGGTATATAGTGATGGGATACAGGATAGAAAAGGAGCCTGCCTCTCTCAAGCCTGCTTTGCTCTCGCCTGCTTCCCTCCAGGCTGCCTTTCTCCTGTCTCCCTCTCCACGAGGACCATCTAGCGGGGCGGAGGTGAGATGTATCATGAAAGGATATATATGTAACTTCTAATGCTCTTTTCTCTCTCTCGATCTCTATATCAGTGTTATAATAAATAATAATTATTGCTACACAACTGCCTATTGAACCCTTGCTGTGAGTATATCAGAGGACTGATCACCCCCTGATATGTGGCAGCCTGAATAACAGCCTCCTAAGAAATATTCACACCTGAATCCATATTACATTATGTGGCCAAAAAGTACTTGCATATGCGATTAAGGATTTTGAATTGGAGAGATGGTCTTTGGTTATCCGGATGGAATCTAAATACAATCACAGCGTCCTTATAAGAGAGAACCAGAAACAAGTTTGACACACACAGAAAACAAGAAAGACAATGTGAATATAGCAACAGAGATCGAAATCAAAGATGTAGTCACAAGCTAAGGAATGCTGGCAGCCACCAGAGCTGGAAGAGGCGAGAAACAAATTCTAGAGTGACGGCACACCTTGATTTTGATCCACTGATAGATTTCAGACGTCTGATCCCCAGAACTGTGAGAGTTCAAACTTATGCTGTCTGCAATCACATTTATGGTAATTTGTGACTGCAGCCACAGGAAACCAACATGACTTCCTGCTCTTCAACTTCTCTAATTCCTAACTCTACCAGGAATCATACGTGACTCTGTGGAGACGGTTCATACTGAAAATGCGTCTGCTTATAATGTTTGGCAAAAGCACGGAAAATAAAATGCTCACAGTGAAGACAGAATTAAAAGAACAACTGAGCACACAAGGAAAAGCACCATGATTAAGAACTAGCAGGATAACACATACACAGAAAAATGAGAAAGATTCCAGATAGTTGAGTGCTCAAACACACAATATAAAATAACCAAATAAATAAATAAATAAATAACCATTTTCTTCATGTTTAAAGACATGATGAGTCTTAAATAACTGCAGGTATAAGAAGATGTGTTTTCTGGGCATGCGTCATTTAGGACAACTTGACAAGTACATAAAGCAATTTAATCAACAGAATCAAATCGCCAAAATCCAGAATGCTGGACAAAAGTACAAGACCTGTGATGAAGGGAAAGTATTATGCTGAGAATTGTACCATTGACAAGACTCAGTCAGCCATTCCCATTGAGTGGATTCCAATTCATCAGGACCCTGAAGGACAGAAGAGAATGGTCTCATTGAGTTTCCAAAGCTGTAAATGATCCCTAAGTCAGACATCTTTCTCCAACAGAGCAGCTGGCGGGCTCAAATCATCAACCTTTCTGTGAGCAGCCCGGTATGTAAGTCACTGCACCAATAGGACTCCTTCCAAAGGCCTTGACGTTGTTATTAGGTACTTGTGGTTGGTGAGTTGGGGGTGACTTGACAATACCTAAAAACAAGTGTCCCTGAGACTTAGAATTGTCCATATTACAATGGGTGTGAGGTTATTTTTCCTGAAGACAAAGTCCAAATCCCTCAACCAGAGCTGCCATACTGTGAGTGATCTGATGCACTTTACTTTTTTTCCCTCACCTCTCCTACTCATCCACTCAATCCCAGGTTACTCCAGACTTTTTTCAGTTCAATTCGCTCGCTTCTCAAGATTTCCACTGCTCAGAACATTCTCCCCCTCTTCCTCTTCCCTCTAGAAAGCCCCAGTCACTGCCCACAATCACTCAGGCGAGCTTGGGATCCCCATGGATTGCAAGAGCACCTTACCCTTCCTTAAACACAATGCATTACATTTAAAAAATGTAATTGTCTTTTATTTTGAGCAGTTTGGGGAGCAAACATGTCTAATGTGTTGACCACTGTATCCCTCCTACAAAGCGCAGTGGTTAAGACATCATAAACTTATGCTTTTGATGTGGCAACATGTGTGCACATGTGCTTGATACAGATGATGTACTGAAAGTTATAATAGCTGTAAGATTCCCCCATAAAATTATTTAAAAAAACCTGATGCTTTTGAATTGGAAATAAGTGTGCATAAAAATTCACATAAACCTATTAGCTTTATGAAAACAGTTCAAGAAATGCTTGCAAGCTTGAGAGAGACAAAAGGTTTGATTCCATGGCAGTTTGGTTTTGGTTACATTCTCCCACCCAGCTGTGAAGCAGTAAGCACATTGCAAGGAGTTTGGTGGCCCAGGTTAAGTGCTTGACTAACCACAAGGATAGCAGGTTCCACCCACCAGCCACTTCTCACAAGATGTGGCAGCCTGCTTTCCTGAACACGACAGCCCAGGAGGCTCTGGGGAGCAGCTTGCGTCTGTCCACAGGGACACCGAAAGCCGGAATGTACTCAATAATGAATTTAGTCTGAGCTTTTAATTAGAGTGCATCTGAATCCTCAGAACAAAATCTAGGTGCTGTCTGGTAGCCCTTTTCGGGGAAAGTGAAATTTGCACCCAGCCCTAAGGATAAGATTAGCTGGATTGTCCGTGCACAACAGGGACTCAGAAATAGCTGAGCAAATGGCTTGAGCCAGTCTTTAATTTGCTTGCTTGTTTGGGTAGTAAAGTCGAGTTTACTCTCTGACTTCTGGGGGAGTCTTTTGAAGCCTGATTTTAGAAGGCCTGGGGACACTTTTATTGTCAGAAGGAAGAGTGAGAGATTGTAACAGGTTTGAAAATGAATACGTGAAGTCAAAAGCCATTTTAGATGCTTATTACTTTAAATATTATGTAATGAAAGGAAAAAGAAAAGAGCCACGGTGACATAGTGGGATATGTGTTTGGCTAACCGCAAGGTTAGCAGTTCAAAACCAACAGCTGCTTCACAGGAGAAAAACAAGGATTTCTACTCCCATAAAAAGTTGCAGTTTGGGGCTGAGCCCCGGTGACGTAAGTGGTTGAGTGCAGAACTATGGCCTGCGGACTTGGCAGTTGAAATCCAGCGGTGACTCTCAGGAGCAGTGCTGGGTAGCTCCCACGACCTCCAGAGGGCAGTGATGCCCCCCCCTTCCCCCAAAAGTTGCAGTTTCAGAAGTCCACAAGGGCAGTTCTACCCTTTCCTATCTGGTCACTATGAGTTGGCATTAACTCAATGGCAATGAGAAAATATTTTATTTAGAATCTCTAAACCCCAAGTTCTCATTTGTAAAACACACGGTATCTTACAGCATTCTGAAAATATGAAAAAAAGTTTAGCACACAATAAATCCTTGATAAGTAACAGGCAAAAATTTCCAACTTTAACATTTTGTAGTGTTGGCAGGTATTGTTCACCCTGTACAACTTCTGTAGTGTTTACAGAAGAAATCCTAAATGGCCTGCTTCTTGGTCGCAGGTGTGGGGAAGGGGCGGGCAGGTGCCATGCCAGGTGGAGCAGTTGGCAAGAAGCCGCTTATAGATGAGGAAGATGGGGCTTTCAAGCAGAAATAGCATAAGAAACTCAAGGAGTTAAATGCTAAGGCCCCCTGGCCACAGGTGGAATGAAGAAATCTGGCAAAATGCAAGTTGTTCTTAGTGATGACCCTCAATTCAGTTCCTGTGTAAACATCTGGATTCCCTGCTAGAACATCTGTTGCCTCCGAGTGTTAGAATGAAGTGTTAGGTGGCCTGCTGTGCACTTGTGAATAAACTTTTGTCAGAAGAAAAAGAAACCGCACACTGGTTCATCTCTGGAGTTCTGGGCTATTCCTGGCTCAGCTGTGCAGTCAGTGAACCCAGCCACAGCCCTGCCAGTCTGTGAAGTCCTGAACTTGATGTCACTGGGAGTTAAAGTGACCCATTAGAAAACTTTAAAAAGGGGCTGAGCTGAGCCCCGGTGGCGTAGTGGTTATGCGCGGGACTGCGGCCCACTGGGATGGAGGTTCGATTCCGGCTCCCAGGAGCAAAGGCTGGGCCTCCTACGCCCACCACCAGGGCAGTGATGCCTAAAAAAAAAAAAAAATAAATAAAATAAAAAGGGGCTGAGCCCTAGTGGCGTAGTGGTTGTACGCTAGACTGCGGCCCACTGGGATAGAGGTTCAATTCCAGTAGTGGGGCTGGGCCTCCTACTCCCACCACCAGAGGGCAGTGATGCCTAAATGAAAAAAAAAAAGAAAGAAAACTTTAAAAAGATAAAGAACTTTAAAAAGAAAAATCGCTAAATCCTCAATGAATCAAATCTAAGAAAAATGGATGTATATTAGTAAAAAGTGCAAATAAAGTTTCAGGATTTGTTATCTTGAAAATGGTTAGAGCAGCTCTGGTGGCAGAAGGGGTTAAGGACAAGACTCCTAACTCCAAGGTCTGCAGTTCAAGCCGCTCCCGCTCCTTGATAGAACCTGGTTAGAGAGTTTCTCTCAAGTGATAGGTAGGTTTGTTGTGACATGGCCAATGAACACATGTAAGATCAATTGAAGGTCACTCCGGTAACCTTTCCCATTGGCTCAAAACACTGGTCTGGTGGTCATAGGAGGAAAAGAAACATTGAAGCCCTTAGTGCTTAGAGCTTGGGCTAGTTTCAGACAGGGTTAAAAAAAAAAAAGATCAATTTAAGGGCAACGATATAAATGGCTCAGTGATCCCTACCCTTGCTCTCTTCCTCTTGGATCTTAGAACCAGCTGGCTGCCTTGTTTGCCCTGTGCCTCGATTTCCAAACTACACTACCAAACGCATGGACTGTTACGTGAGTTGAGGTTTCTTTAAGTCCTGCTTCGCCATGCTCCTGGAACATACATCTCTTGAGCTGGGGACTGCTGGACCCTGTCATCTGACTGACTATGGGGTGACCTGCTTTGCCATTTGCTTGTGGCCGGATAGCCTGAATTGCTCTACAGAGAACTGACTACCCAGCGGCCCTCAAGGCTTGAAGGACTGCCAGTGTACTAGCTGTCTCATGCAGGTGAGTTGTACCGAGCCATTTGTACAGCTTTATAGTTTCCGTAGATATTTTTCTAAATATATAATTATTAGTGTCCTGGTTTTGTTCTCTAGAGAATCCTAACACATCTCAAATTTTATAAAATAAAGGATTCAATACTTTCCTGTGTGATTTAAAACCATAAGCTGCCATTGGAGGATCTTAGTCAACAATACAGGCGTGTATATAAATTAATACAGATACTCTGATGCAGAAAAGAATTAACTTTCTTTTCTGTAATTCTATTGATCAGATAAAGAAAACAACTTTAGGAGTTTGCACGCTCCTCTCTCTCCAACCTTTTATTGTTAACATTTTATATCTTCTTAAAAGGGGAAGTCAAGGGCTGAGCCCTGGTGGCGTAGTGGTTGTGTGCGGGACTGCAGCCCATAAGGTTGACGGTTCAAATCCAGCAGCAGCTCTCCAGGAGCAAGGCTGGGCTTCCTACTTCCACCAGGGCAGTGATGCCATAAAAAAAAAAAAAAAAGGTGGGGGTGGGGAGTCAGAACCCCTAAACCGAAACCTTTCATTGGAACCAACAATGAGAAACAAGACAACGAGAGAGGCTCTTTTATTCATCAGAGAGAGCAAAAATACAGAATACTTTGATCCATTTATTTTCACTAAAGAGAACATACTGTGTATTTGGGAGGAAAAACCGGTTAGTTGTCAGGAGATGCTTTTGGAGAGTGATCAATAAGTTCTTTATCGATCGTCGGATACTGATACCAGGGCCCATCACCTCTTGCCCGCATTAAGGCTCGCACTTCCAGCTCCTTTAACCTGTAACACATGGAAAAGCAACAATGATTCCCGCAAGGTCAGTGGTAAATTTGAAAAACAACAAAATTCAAAAGAGACTGAATTAAGGTGGTCTGTAGTAGACTGAGACAAGGGATGGGAATTGACTGGATGGGCTGGGAAAGTGGCCCATCGGAGCGCTTCAGGGTTATCACAATGACCTGGATTGCAGTAGTGGTCACATAAGCATGTCCAAAATTCACTGAACTTAATGACCAAGGTTTACTGAATGCAAATTACACCTCTCTGATTGGCTCAAATTGAAAAGCAGCCAAAGCAATCATGAATGGACATTCTACAATATGTGGGTGTTGTTCATTTAATCAGAAAACCATGCATGGCACAAAAATCTCTGAAGCTAAAGAAAGAATAAACTGATAGAGCTATCAATAATTAAATGGGTAAATTATGAACCGCCAAACCCGCGGGCCGCAGTCCTGCACTCATCCACTTATGCCACCGGGGCTCAGCCCTAAATGAGTAAATTAGGAGTAAAGCAATCCAACCATTATTACTAAATACGCAGTAGACTTACTATGCAGCATGAGGCGTTCTACTCCCAGAGGAGAGTTACAGTGGTGGAAACCCACAGGTTTCTGTCCTAGGGAGTCATGATGAGTCAGAACTGACTCCATGGAAGTGAGTTTTGGGGTATGTAGTGAGTGTTTAAAAATGTACTGGCTTGGGCAGGGGCGGGTGGGGTTGACACCAAGGGGCTTAAATAGAAAGTGAATGTTTAGAAAAGGATGATGGCAACATATATACAACTATGCTTGATACAACTGATGTATGGAATGTTGCATGAGCTTTAAGAGCCCCAATAAAATGATTAAAAAAAAAAGTATTAGAAATGGTTGGTCTGCTCTACAATCAAGCATGGAAACAGCACGGCACTGGGCAGGGCAGCATGCTTCTGAGCCCCAGACGTTGCAGTGCATGAGGCCGGCAGCTATGAGCAATGTTTATTAGCTAAAGCATAAAAACAGTTCCACTTTGCCAAAAAACGCTATATTGTCAAAAGACAAATGGCCAGTTGCAACAAGAAAAAAGGGTGCTTTAATTTTTGTACAAATCAGTAGACTCATGAACACTTTAGAAAGATACATGAAAAGTGATTCAACTTTACAAAAGAAACACAATATTGAGGGCTGAGCCCTGGTGGCGTAAGTGGCTGAGTGCAGTAGTGTGGCCCACAGGCTTGGTGGTTCAAATCCTATGGCGCCTCTCAGGAGCAGCACTGCGTAGCTCCCATGACCCCCAGAGGGCAGTGATGCCAAAAAAAAAAAAAAAACCCTCAAAAAAAAAAAAAAAAAAGAAACACAATATTGAAATGATGACATTTCTCAACTACTGTCTCAGCAAAGATGTTTGCATGTGATACATTTTATTTCATCAACAGTAAGCTTGATAATGAGGGCTATGGAGGCACTGGAATCATCACGCGTTGGTGGTGGGCAGGACAACTGGTGCAATTAAAAAAAAAAAGAAAAGAGTTTGCCCATCAATTTAGAACTTAAAAGCATAGGCCATCTGGCTTATTTGGGCCACTGCTGGGAATTTTCTACATATGGTGTACATGTGCAAAAATATGAGGATACTCATGAGAGTATTATGAGTCATAGAAAAAAATCTTGGAAAGACCCTAAATACCAACAATGGGCAACTGGATAAAAAAATTAAAGCACATCTATCCAATGAAAAGCATGAAACATGTAACATGGTGGAAAGCCCAACAAGCTATATGACATGAAACAAAGAAAAGGCACAGAAGGAAGGATCCACATTTGTATTAATGTGTTGTTAAATGATGACTTTTAGATCCACATTTTGCCCCATATTTAAGAAGGAAATTAATAAACAAAGGTCACCAGTAAGAATAAGACTGGCACAAGAGGAAAAGAAACTAAGGGAAGAAAACTTGTCTTGCATAAATAAGAAAAACAGAGAAAATAATATAAAATTATGAGAATTTATTTTAATCAGATATCATCCCCTAAGAGTCTCCAGGAAGTAAGTACTTGACGATGTCAAGAAAGTTGTAAGACATTTGCTTGGCTAATCAACTGGTAGAAATTCATTCCAAAAAAAGGTGATGAAAGGAACGGGACAATCGTCAGGCACAATCACTAGTACTGTATCCCAGCAAACATTTGAAGAAGATAACTTAAAAAAATGACTGTCGATGCCCAAAAAACAAACAAAAAACAACAAAAACAACAAAAATGACTGCCGCTGTACATTGACAGAAACTTGCCAGGTCACACCAGACTCAGGTAATATCAAGAGACATTTGCCTGTGTTTTACAGATTATGTAAAAGCATTCACTGTGCTGACTGTCACAAAAGATGTAATAGGATGACAAAGTACAGGAATTCTAGAACAATTCATTGTGCTCATGTGCAACTATGTGCGTAGACCAGCAGTCTTTCGAACTGAACAGGGGACGCCATATGGTTTAAAATCAGGAGAGTATCAGGACCGCATCCTTTCACCACACTTCTTGAGTATTTTCTTGCTACCTGGTACCATCGAGTTGGTTCCGACCCACGAGAACCCTATGTGCAACAGAAGGAGACACTGCTTGGTCCTGAGCTATCTCCACATCTGTTCAATGAATTCACTATGTGTGATGATCAATTAATCTGGGAAGCTGGACGAGATGAGGAAGAGCGGGATACCAGAACTACAGATGCCACACCTTGCTGGTAAAAAATGAAACAGACAGGCTGAGCCCCAGTGGCGTAGTGGTCGTGCGCGGGACTGCGGCCCATTGGGACGGAGGTTCAATTCCAGCAGTGGGGCTGGGCCTCCTATTCCCACAGTGATGCCCCCCCCCCCCAAACAAAAAAACCCAACAACAAAAAAAATGAAACAGACTTGAAACATTTACTGATAAGTAATCACTACTGAATGTGAAGAAAACACATTCTTCACAACTCAGTGTGAAGAAAACAAAGTCCTCAAAACTTGATACATAAATTATATCATGGTACACAAGGAAGAAACGGATACTGAAAAACTTCATTCTAATTGGATCCACAATCAGTACTCATGGAAGTAACACAGTCAAGAAGTCAGACAGCAATGGGCACATCTGCTGCCAAAGACTTTAAGGTTTCAAAAAGCAAAGATGTCACAGGCACACCTGATTCAAGGTATTTTAAATTACCTCCTAAGACCTTGTCTGTCAGTTTGTCATACCATGGGGGCTTATGCGTTGCTGTGATGCTGGCCACTGGCATGTCAAATATGACACTGGAATGATAGCTATGTCACTGGTATTTCAAATACCAGCAGAGTGAACTGGATTTAGCAGAGCTTCCAAACTAAGAACGGACTAGGTAAGAACAGACTAGGAAGAAGAAATAAGCAGACCAGTTTTGAGGAATTTGCCCCGAAAACCTGATGAAAAGTCTTGAAAATTCTTGGAACCTGAAAATATCACAAATAAAGGCAGCACACTGTCGGAGACAGTGCCACCAGATGAGCTCTTCCGGTAGCAAGGCTTTAACAGCTGACTGCAGAAGAGCTGTCTTCTCAAAGTCAAATCAGCCCTAACGATGTGGATCGAGTAAAGCCTGAGGGAGTCAAGTCTTTGGGAGATTCATTTGCTGGTGCGGTAAAACTGAGGAGCGGAAACATCTGCAAACATCAATTAATAATGGGAACGTGGAACATACAAAGTATGCGTGGCAGTCATGTACTCGTGTGTCAATTTCATGATTGGGAGTCTAGGTGTGGAGTCTAGCTTGTCAATCTGGAGATAGCCAATGAGGCCTCTGTGTGGGCGTGGCTTTCTCCTGAGAATTCTGGTAAGTCTCATAGTATTTCCCAATAGGAGAAGAGAGACTTGACTCAGTCTCTGAGACGACGAAACTACTGACAAGACAGATGAGAGCATGCTGACCGATTCCGATTCCCGGAGAATGGAGGAGGCTGGTATCATCGCACGTGCTTCCTAAGTCGGAAGGAGATTTTATAAACTGGTATCGGACATATGGGCTAATATTGGACTTGTGACCTAGGACTGGACTGGGTTGGGATATTTTCTCAATGTCCCATTCCTCTTTCTTGCTTTTTTTTTTTTTTTTGGAGGGGGGATCACTGCCCTCTGGTGGTCGTGGGAGCTACCCAGTCCTGCTCCTGGAG
Organism: Nesogale talazaci; assembly: GCA_004026705.1. Classification (NCBI taxonomy): domain Eukaryota; kingdom Metazoa; phylum Chordata; class Mammalia; order Afrosoricida; family Tenrecidae; genus Nesogale; species Nesogale talazaci. Next base: position 19,645 of record PVJH01026740.1, read on the forward strand.
AGCCGCCGCTGGATTTGAACCGCCAAGCCCCTGCGCTGCAGTCCTGCACTCAACCACTATGCCACCAGGGCTCAGCCCCATTCCTCTTGTATATAAACGTTTCCCTTATATCCATATGCTTGTCTATGAATTTGTTTTTCTAGTGAATCTAGCAAAATTAAAAATTGACAATAACAAAATGGAACCCATATAGATTGATATCTAATACGTTAGTGAGCTGAAATGGACTGGTATTAGCAATTCTGAATCAGAAAATTACATGGTTTACTATGACAAATTCAAAAGGAATGGCATTGTATTCATCTTCAAGAGGACATTTGAAGGCTTCTTTTGGGGTAAAATGCTGTCTGTGATAGGGTAACCATACACAAGAAAATCCAGGCACTAAAAACCATTAGTCAAACTTGTGCACCAACTACTAACAGTGGTGATGAAAAAAATAAAGGATTCTACCTACACCTTCAGTCTGCAGTTGATCAAACATGCAATCAAGATGTACTCATAGGGCTGAGCCCCAGTGGCGTAAGTGGTTGAGTGCGGTACTGTGGCTCGAAGGCTTAGCGGTTCAAATCCTGTGGCGGCTCTCAGGAGCAGCACTGGGTGGCTCCCACAACCACCAGAGGGCAGTGAGGCCCACAAAAACAAACAAACAAACAAACAAAAAAAGATGTACTTATAATCACTGGTAACTGATAATGCAGAAGTTGGAACAATAGTTGGAAAATATGGTCTTAGTGATAGAAATGAAGTTGGAAGATCACATGATGGAATTTTGGAAGTCCAACAACTTCTTTATAGCAAATACCACTTTTTTTAACTTCTTTTTATTATTACATTTTCTTTTTTAAATTTATTTTTGCAAATACCACTTTCAATGACACGAAAAGCAACTATATATAGCCTTTTCCAGACACAACACACAGGTATCAAATTATGAAAAACAAACAAAAAAACCCTCCCCAAATCACATTGATTACACCTGTGGGAAGAGACGAGGGAGAAGTTCACTATCAGTAGCTAAAATCAGGCCACAGGCTGACTCTGAAACCTGCTCTTCATCAAAGAGCGGCAGAGGCAAATGAGAGGAAGTCAAAGAGCTGGACAGAACCTGTCAAGGGGCAGCTCGAGACGACAAAGTAAAATGCTCGAGTGAGATATGCAAAGATCTGGAGCTAGAAAGTGTGGGGGAGGCTGAGCCCCGGTGGCGTAGTGGTTGTGCGCGGGACTGTGGCCCACTGGGATGGAGGTTCGATTCCGGCTCCCAGAAGCAAAGGCTGGGCCTCCTACTCCCACCACCGGCGGGCAGTGATGCCTAAAAAAAATTAATTAATTAATTAATTTAAAAAAAAAGAAAAGTGTGGGGGAAACCAGCCCCTCACCACTATATCACGGGTCTGAAAGGAACAATTGTATGGCTATGCTATATAAAGATGACAGTAAAGTCATAAAGAATAAGAGAGAGAGAAGAGAAGGTAAAATAAAGAAGTCAGACACATTTCATGGTAGCACGTGCAACTCCTAGATCTCACCAGCCAAGTCCGTGCACAGCGTGGGCAGAGAAGTGTCTTTCTCTTACTTCTGGCCATACTTAGGGGTGTGATTATAGGTAACCTGACATGTCACGGGAAGGGGCTATACAACAGGCCTAAGCATGACAGGAAGTGGAAGAGCTAGGGCTGGTGCACACATAATAGGAAGGAGAGGGTCTAGGAGTGCACATCAGATAAGATGAGTGGATCCTAGACACATGATGGAGGTCTAACTTTGGTCATCCTTGAGTGAGGTTGATCTCCTTGGACTCTCCTCAGGGAAACAACCTACTATCCTTATCAAAAGGGAGTGGGCCCTACTTAGGGTGGGAAAGACTATACCGTCTAATTGCTCTCAGGGCCGACAACCCCCAGGGAGAGTAACCTCTGACCTACTTTTGTTGAATAATAAGTGTATTGTCATTTGCCATGTGAAGCAAGCAGCTAGGTTTGGTTGATATTTGGGGGAGATAACTTGGGAGAGATCTTTCTGTATCCCACAAGAAAGAACTGAACAGAACACGTCAAGGGACAGCTCGAGAAGACAAAGTAAAATGCTACCATGAAATATGCAAAGATCTAGAGCTAGAAAACCACAAAGGAAGAACACACATGCTTAGCATATCTGAAGCTGAAAGAACTATCAAAGAAAAAATTCAAGTCTTGAGTTGAAAAACTGAAAGAGTTTATGGGCAAGATATTGAATGACTCAGGAAGCATCAAAAGAAGATGGAAAGAACAGAGTCACCGTACCAAAATGAACCAGTTGACATTGAGCCATATCAAGAACGAGCATATGATGAAAACTCAACGGTACTAACAGAAGACGTTCATGCTATACCAGAAACATTAGCTGAAAACAAGCATTCATCAAAATCAAACGGATGGAAAGGTTTCACCAAACTGATGAAGTACTGGCAGCACTTACTCCTCTAAGCTAGGAAAGCTGGAGAAGACAGCTACCTGGCCAACTGACTGGGAGAGATCCATATTTGTATCCAAAGAAATATGATCCAATTGAATGCTCAAATTATAGAATATTGCTAATATCACAGACAAGTAAAATTTATAAAAGACATTCAATAACGATTGTAGTAGTACACTGACAGGGAGTTGCCGGAGGTTCAGGTCAGATTCCGAAGAGGATATGGAACAAGGGACATCACTGCTGATGTCAGATGGATTCTGAAAGCTGAGAACACCAGAAAGATGCTTATTTGTGTTTTACTGACTATGCAAAGGCATTTGACGGTGTAGTTCAAAACAAACTATGGATAATCTGGAGAATGGAAATTCCAGAACACTTCCTTGTGCTCATGGATCAAGAGGCAGTTGTGGGAAATGAACATGAGAATACTGCACACTTTAAAAACCGGAAAAGTATGTGACAAGGTCGCACCCTCTAACCATACTTATTCAATCAGTAAATTGCACAAATCATCAGAGAAGGTGGATTATATGACAAAGAATGAGGAATCAGGATTGAAGGAAGGCTTATTAATAGCCTGTTCTCATCAGGAAAAGTCTCTCCTGCCTTCATTTTTATATGTGAAGAATACTAGTGTTGAAGTAGCCTTCCTTTTTTCTTTCAGTTTGTGATATGAGAATACTAGGATTTACTTCTTATGCAGACAATATAACATAATATAACCTTGCTTGCTGAAACTGAGGTGGATTTGTAGCACTGGTGGAGAAAGATAAAAGAATTGCATTAAAAAAAAAAAAAAGAACTGCAACCTTCATTATGGATTACAGCTTTCAACAAAGATGACCAAAGTCCAGACGGAAGGCGTCAAGAACTTCATCTTGCTTGGATACACAATCAATGCTCATGGAAGTAGCACACAAGAGATCAAGGGCCCGGTTATATTGGGTAGATCTGTTGCCCAAGACATCTTTGAAGTGTTGCAAAGCCAGGATGCGACTCAGTGGATTAAGGTTCGTTTGACTAAAACCATGTAATTTTCAATTGCCTCTGGTGCATGTGAAACTTGGACATCAAATAAGAAAGGCAATGGATGCATTTGAAATGATGGTGCTGACAAAGAATATCAAAAGTTTCAAGGACTGCCAAAAGAACAAACAAGTCTGTGTGGGAAGAACCGTCAGAATGTTCCTTAGAGGCAAGGATGATGAGGCTTCCTCTCGTGGACTCTGGTCAGGAAAGCCCAGTCCCTGAGCAGGCTATCATATTTGCTAAAGTAGAGGGCCAGTGAAGAATAAAAGAACCCTCTACAGAATGGAGGGAGACAGTGGCTACAAAAATGGGCTGAAACATCAGAACAATTGTGTTCCTGGCACCCAACCAGGCAGCGTTCTGTTCTGTTGTGCATAGGAGGGCCGTGCATCAGAATCAATTCCACGGCACTTAGCAACAGCTCATACATGGGCAAGGTGGCTAAGAAGCCCAAAGAACAATCGACGCGTTCAAACTGTGCAGTTGGTAAAGAATGGGCAGTCAACAGTCAAAAGAAAGACAAGCAAAAGGCTTCTTAAACTGTGGGTGGTAAGACTGATTTGGAGACATTGTAAGGGGGGACAAATCACTACAAAAAGACATCATGCGGGGCTGAGGCCCGGTGGTGTTAAGTGGTTGAGTGCGGAACTGCAGCCCCCAGGCTTGGTGGTTCAAATCCAGCGGCGGCTGGGTAGTGCCCACGACCACCAGAGGCAGTGATGCCCCCCCCCCCCCCCAACAAAAAACACATCATGCTTGGTAAAGCAGAGGGAAAGAGAACCTTCCCAAGGTGGCTGGACATAGTCCCTGAAGCCCTGGGCAAGGCGCCTGAAGCTCACACAGGACCAGACCGCCTTCACTTGGTGGCACCACATGGCAACTTGGATCTCCCCGTTTCACACTCATAGTCCCTGTTCTCATCAGGAAGTCTCTCCTCCTTCATTTTTATATGTGGAGAATCCTACAGTGTTGCAATAGCCTTACTTTTTTCTTCTAGTTTCTGATACGAGAATACCAGGATTTACTTCTTACCGTAATTCCGCTTTCTCTGCTTCAATATCAAGGATAGCCATCGTTCTTTCATAATTCTTTTCGGGAGAGTCAAAGAAATTACGGGCAATCCATCTTGATATAGGATGCTACCAGAAAAGATTAAAATCGGTTTAAAATACATCCATTTCTAAACAATAGTTTGCTTTTCTGCTTACACAGTTCTTTTTTTTTTGGGGGGGGGGGTCAGAGGAGGGCATCACTTACACAGTTCTTTAAAATCATCTTGTTAGGTAAATCAACGTATTACCTAGGACAACTACTTTTTTTGTTGTTTTGTTTTTTTGGGCCTCACTGCCCTCTGGTGGTGGGAGTAGGAGGTCCAGCCTTGCTGCTGGATTTGAACCTCCAACCCAGTGGGCCGCAGTCCTGCGCACAACCACTACGCCACCGGGGCTCAGCCCTTGGACAACTACTTCTATAATTTTAAATACTCTTAACCCACGGGGTGGATGGTATTTTTATCCCTATTTTCTCGAAGAGCAAATATAAAAACCCCAGAGCTTGTACCTTTCCCCTTACACCATGCTAAATGTCTTAAGTGGACGATTCGGGAGCGAAATCTACAATTTATTCTTCTGCCACTGAGCTGATTGATGCTGCCTCAGAGCACTCCTACAGGGCAGGGTGGAACAGCTGCTGCTGGGTTTCGGAGACTGTGGCGGTCTATGGGAGTAGAAAACGCCAACTTTCTCCTGCGCAGCAGCTGCTGGCTTTGAACTGTGGCCCTTGTGGCACGAAGCCCAATGTGTCACCATCGTGCTACCAGGGCTCTGTAAACAGAATTTGGCGATCTACCAATGGAGCTTTTTCCATGAATTAGTCCAGATAAACTAAATATACAGTTTAACATCCATAATGAAATACTCGTTTTCTGAACCATCACTCATTCAGATGATAAACATACAGGCTCTGTTTTCCTGGCCGTCTTAGCACAACATGCGTAAAGGCAAGTAACTGATGCAAGCCTGGGTTCTAACAGTGGATACACTATGGTGCAATGACTAGCAGTGCAGTCTTTGGAGTCTAGAAGGTGTGGATTTCAATTCTGGCCCTCCTTTGGACAAGCCATTTAACATTTTTTTTTTTTTTTAGTTTTTTTTGTGGGCATCACTGCTCTCTGGCGGTGGGAGTAGGAGGCCCAGCCCCACTGCTGGAATTGAACCTCCGTCCCAGTGGGCCGCAGTCCCGCGCACAACCACTACGCCACCGGGGCTCAGCCCTATTTAACATATTTTAAGCTTTACCTTCCTCATCTCTAATGCAGGAATAATAATAGTGCCTTTTACATGAGACAAGGTCATCTTTGAAAAATACTTTAAAACAATACCTGCTTGTGGCAGTCATGTACTTGATGTCAATTTCATATTTGGGAGTGTTGAGGTGAAGTCTAGCCTGTCACTCTGGAAATAGCCAATGAGGCCTTTGTGTGGGCATGGCTTTCTCCTGAGAATTCTGGGAAGTCTCGCGGTATTTCCCAATTGGAGGAGAGACACTTGACTGAGTCTCCAAGATGACGAACTACTGACAAGATGAGAGAACTGCATGCTTATCTATCCTGATTCCTGGAGATTGGAGGAGCTGGAGGAGAAGCCACGTGGACACTCCAGTCAGTGCTGAGAAGCTTCTCTTGTCAATGGATACTGCTGATGGACCCTGAGCCCTGGAAATGAAGAACCTTGGGGAGATAGACCCCTGCCAGCGCTGGGATGCTTCTCCTGCCACTGGATGTGAGGGACTCTGCACCCACTGGCCTGTGACTTCTTGAGTCTGAAAGGGACTTTATGGACTGGTATCAGAATGGGCTAATATTAGACTTGTGACCTTGGACTAGACTGGATTGGGGTGCTTTCTCAATGTTCCATTCCTCTTGTATATAAACCTTTCCCTTATATTCATGTGTGTGTTTATGAATTTTTTCTCTAGTCTACCCGGACTAACACATGGCTGCACAATGACTGCAAACAGATGACAGCTCGTGGTAGCATTAGTAAAAGTTTTGCCAAGGGGTTGAATGTAGGATAAAATATCACTGTGCCTTTGGTACATCAGGAACACTTGTCACTCTTTGAAAAGGCATGAAACTTAAAATAATGAAAACCATGCAAGAAGTTGCAAATAAAAAGTGAGCAAAGATACACTGACATGACACCAAGAATTGAATATACAACTAGCTATACTGTAATTGCTAAGTCAAGACATTAATCAAGGCATTGATGTGACTGACATCTAACAGATAAAGAATTTGTGTCTTCTACTGACCTTATAATATTCCCAGTGTTCAGGTATATAGCCTTCGGGAATCTCTGCTAATTCAGCTTCACCTAAGAGGACAAAATGGTAACGTTCAACTTTAGCCTTAGAACTATACATCATATTGCCTTGTGATAATAGAGAAACTAATGTAGATCAAAATTTGCCCGGGCTGAGCCCCAGTGGTTTAAGTGGTTGAGCGTGGAATTGCAGCCCGCAGGCTTGGCGGTTCAAATCCAGCAGCAGCTCTCCGGAGCAGCCACTGGGTAGCTCCCACGACCACCAGAGGGCAGTGATGCCAAAAAAAAATTTGCCCATATAGCAGCACACCAACATGAAGGAGGGAACCACTGGAGAGGGCCGAGGGGCTGACCCCAATCCCAGCTATGTGGACAGTCACCCCTCCCTTCAGAAGAACTTACTTCAGAGGACAGCATTGAAGCTGCAGTTTGGGGACATGTCTGATCAGAGCACGTGGGAGCAAATGAAGGGGCAGGAAGAAAGTGGAGCACAAGCCTTGAGGACAATATTCCTGCTCAGCACAGTCGATACACAGAGGACTATATGGCTGCCCCCCACCCCCATGGGGCAAGACATCCCTCACTGACCTATATCCCTACAGGGGACAAGACTGGCGACACAGTGTGGGAAATGTGTTCCATCTGACCCCACCACACTGAGGCAAAACAGTAAAAGGGTGCAACAGAATAGCTAGGGGAGCAGAGCAAGGAAGCCCCGACGGAGTACCAAAAACAGACTGTGGGACCAGGGTGTGGCACCCCATCAGACTCGACTGAAAAACACTCCCAAAGGTCCACAAAGAGACCTTGAATTAATTTTTTAAAAAGAGAGACCTTGAATTATTTAGAGACTTTTCTCTTTTTTGGTTATTGGTTGTTGTTGTTGTTTTGTGGCTTTGTTCTGCTCTGTCTTGTTTTTGTGTATATTATTATCCCTGCAGGTCTATAGGCAGGATAAACAATCTGGAGGAGAAAACAACAGGACCATCACTCCAGGGGAAGGTGGGGAAAGATAGTGGTGTTAACAAACCAAGGGATAAGGGAAAGAGTGATCATGGGAACAAATGGCGAGGAGGGTGTAGGAGACCTGGTAGGGTTTGATCAAGGGCAACCTAACCAAGAGGAAATACTGAAACCCATTGTAGCATTGATGAAACATACCACTTTCCTCTAGTTCTTACGTGCTCCCTTCCTGCCCTCCCCAGCCACCCCTCACTATCATGACCTCAATTCTACCTTACAAATCAGGCTAGGCCAGAGGATATACATTGGTAAAGAAAGGAAACCTGGAGAATCCAGGACAGATGATCCCTTCAGGACAAGTGGTGAGAATAGCAATACTGGGAGGGTGAAGGGAAGATGGTGCAGAAAGGGGGAAGCAATTATAAGGAGCTACGTATAACCCACTCCTTGGGGGATGGACAACAGAAAAGTGGATGAAGGGAGACGTTGGACAGTGTAAGACATGACAAAATAATAATAATTTATAATTGTCAAGAGTTCATGATGGAGAGGGGAGCAGGGAGGGAGGGGAAAATGAGCTGATCCCAAGGGCTCAAGTAGAAAGGAAATGTTTGGACAATGATGATGGCAGCAAATGTGCTTGAGACAATGCATGTATGCATAAAGGTTGTAATGAGTCCCCAGTAAAATGATTAGAAAAAAAGAGATAAATAAAATGAATTTTAAATTAAAATTTTATAATAAAACCTCATGGTGTTTGTTTTATTCCATAAATGCATGTATATTTTCAAATTTTACCAAGTAAGAATTTGGGGAACTTACCAATGAATACATTGATCAGAGTTATGCCAATTGCTACTGGTATCCCAGTCAATAAAATGAAGAATTTCTGTCAAAAAAAAAAAAAGAAATTTAGAAGATCAATTCTGGTCTCGTTGTCACCATCCTCCAATCTTCCGCTTTATGTGGTTTTCATTCTTGTAAAGTGAAGTTGCCCAATTGAAGAGGCGCTGCCAAATAATTGACCTCTGTAACTTTATTTTGTTCTACATTAGATTTTAGATTCTGCATTATCACCAGAAAAAAATGGAAGCAAAGTAAGGATTAAGAAAAGTCCTCTAGTTCTTCGATGCTCACTCCCGACCCCTCCCCCCCAATTATCATGACCCCAGTTCTACCTTACAAATCCAGCCAGACCAGAGCATGCACATGGGTACCGGTAAGAGCTCACAACACAGGGAATTCAGGACAGATAAACCGCTCAGCACCAATACTGAGAGCAACCTTACCAGGAGGGGAAGGAGAAGGTGGAGGGAGAAAAGGGGAAACCAATTACAATGATCGACATAACTCCCTCCCAGGGGGATGAAGAACAGAAAAGTGAAGGGAGACCCGTCAGGATTAGACATGAAAAAAATAAAGAGCCAAAAAAGACATGAAAAAATATTTACAAATTATTAATGAGTCATGAAGGAGGGTGGGAAAGAGAGGGGAATATGAGAAGCTGATATCAAGGGTACAAGTAGAAAGAAAATGTTTTGAGAATATTGATGGCAACAAATGTACAAAGGTGCTTGACACAACGATGGATGGATGGATTGTGACAAGAGTTGTATGAGCCCCTAATAAAATTATTTAGAAACAAAAAAGAAAAGCCAGTGTTGAATGAAAGGAGGAAACACAATCAATAATATTGGTAGCACAACTCAAATCAATTCACCAGCTTCAACTATGGTCTGCTGAATAACAGTGACTCGCCAAAATGGTTCTAGTTTCTGAATTGCACAAGTGTAATGCAATATGTATTTATTGGTCGTTTTTCATTTTGGGGGTGGTGGTGGTGCTAAAATAATGGAACACTGATTAGAAAATATTGTACCCAAAAGAGAAATAAAAGTATCAGGGCTATTTCCCAACCATCAGAGGAGATGGCCATGGCCAGTAAAGCCAGGGGGCAATAGGTACAATGAGGGTCGGGGTGAGCGTACAAGAGAACACACGGGGGCCAGTCAGGGCTCTCATGGTGTGTCAGAGGTCAGCAACAATTTGCTTCTTCAGTCTTGAGACACTAAGGGAAAGTAAGTACCGCAGACTAACAATGCAATCATCACATTCTAGAAGTTAAGATTGCACTAAGGACCCTTCTATTGTAGTGGTTACCATTGGGCTGCTGGTTGCCGAGTCAGGAGTTCTGAACCACCAGCCACTTTTGGCAGAAAGATGAGGCTTCCTACTCCAGTGCAGCTACATTGATGCAGGGGTTTAGAGGGGAGGTAGTGACGGGCAAGATATGGGGAAGGGGAGA
>PVJH01026741.1:0-30586 GCA_004026705.1 Nesogale talazaci
TAACAGCCCAGGGTGAAGTTATTACTCAATAATCCAGACTTCCTCTTTTTCTCAGAGCATCGGCAAAGGAAGAGGGGAATCATCTGTAGAGGAACACTGGATTAGCACTGAAACAGCCAGTGTCTCCGGCAAGTGAATGACAATATGACCTGGGACATGTCTCCTAGCTTCTCTGAAATGTTGACAAGTCTGACCCTGCCAAACCCATAATCTCTCTCTCTAGGTTCCTAGAAAGATGAAAATAAGTTAACAAAGAAGCAAATGATTGATGTGTGATTAATATGGACATGGTTCCTGAAGGTATAATTTAGAAATATTTATCCAGAATGTACCCATACCTTTTACTGAACCAAACAACTTCACTTTAAGCCATTATCTCAAATGAACCAAAAATAAAGGAAAATTGTGGGAAAAGATTTTATGCACAGAATTGTCTATTTGGGGTTATTTATAAAAGGAAGATGTTTTAAAAACCTGAATGGCTAAATGTACAGAAACGGACTATATTATAGACTATTCCTCAACATGACTACTTAAATATGTAATAAATAGTTTCCAATGACATGAAGAAGTGCTGATGCTATGAGGATTGTAAAGGCAGCAGAATGTAAAACCATATGTACCCTATTATCTCAATTTGGTTTTGAAGTGCTTGGGCCAGTGTCTAGAAGGAAATACGGATGGCTTTGAGTGGTTAGATTGTGCCATTTTGACTCTTTTCCATGCGTGCTTCCTTTCTACTTCCTCCATTTTCAAAAATAATCAGATTATTATATTATGTGAAGATAATAAACTTTTTAAAATAGGACATTCGTCCTGATTTTTCCCCACCCTCACAACTTCCCCTCCCCCAAACCAAACTCACAGCCATAGGATCCATTCCAACTCACTGAGCCCCTATAGAAAGGATAGACCTTCCCCTGTGGGTTTCCAGGAGTAGAAAACCTTATTCTCTCCTGACACTCTAGCTCCTTCTTTAAAAAAAGAAGAAAATCTACCCACATGTTCTTATTCAATAATTGTTCTAGGTGTAGGCCCTGGACTATACCTTTAGAATGTGCTCAGATACCTGATTTCCACTCAGTAGACAATGAAGAGAAGAAAAGAAATCATAACCAAACAATAGTCAGAAAAGGAGTAGTTCAGGAGAGGGAGAGAGTGACTGGACTCCAACCCGGTGAGCCAAAACGTGAAAGCAACATACTGGCAGGAAACAGGGAGCCAATAGAGAGGGCTGCAGGGCTGGCTCCTAGAGAGGTGTGTCTGGTCAGAGCACATAGGAGCAAAAGAAGAGGAAAGGAGAGAGCATGGAACACATCCCGGCCCACCAAGTCTCAAGGATGCTATTCCTGCTCAGAATAGCCAGTGCACAGAGACATCGGTTTGGTGTTGCTGCTGCTGTTTTGTTTTCTTTCATGGTTTTGTTTTGCTCAGCCTTGTTTTAGTGCTTGTTATTTATTGTCTATTCATGATAAGATAGGCAAGATAAACAAACTAAAGGAGTAAACAACAAGACCGTGGTCCTGGGGATCACGGGAGGAAATACTGGAGAAAGGAAGGGGGGGTGTCAACCCACCCAGAGACAAGGGAATAACAAGTGATCTAACATTGACAGCGAGGAGGGAATAGGATGCTGGTAGGACTTGATCAAGGGTAGTGTAACTGAGATTACTTACTGAAACCCAAATGAAGGTAAAACATGATAATGGGACAAGACGAAAGCTAAAGGAACGAAAGGAAAGAACTAAGAGGCAAAGTATGTACATTTATAGATGTCTAAATGTACATATGTAAATATATATAACAATACAGAAATAGATCTATATATGTATGTATGTATATATGTGTGTGTTAAGTATTAAGGTAGCAGATGGACCTTGGGCCTCTACTCCAGTTCTCCCTCAATGCAAGAATACCTTGTTCTAATGACTCTGCATTCTGTCATGCTCAACTTCCCAACAAGATCGCTGAAGACAAAATGGGTGCATAAGCAAATGTGGTGAAGAAAGTTGATGTTGCCTGGCTATCAAAAGATACACCATCTGGGATTTGAAGATAAACAAGTGGATATCTGTCTGAGAAGCAACGAAGTTCACATGGAAGAAGCATACCAGCCTTGTGATCATGAGATGTCGATCGGATCAGGTACCAGGCATCAAAGACTCAGAACAAAAAAAATCATATCAGTGTGAATGAGGAGGAGTGCAGAGTGGAGACCCAAAGTCCACCTGTAAACAATTGGACATCCCCTTACAGAAGGGTCAAAAGGAAGAGACAAACTAGTCATGGTGCAGTATACATCCAATGAAACATACAACTTTCCTCTAGTTCTTTAATGTTTCCTCCCCCGCCCCATTATCATGACCCCAATTCTTTCTACCTTAAAAATCAGGCTATACCAGAGCATGCACACCGTACAGATAAGAGCTGGAAACACAGGGAACCCATGACAGACAAGCCCCTCGGGACCAAAAACAACAGCAGTGATACCAAGAGGGGAAGAGGGAGAGGATGGGGGGAAGAAAGGAGGAATCGATCACAATGATCCACATGTAACCCCCTCCCAGGGGAATGGACAACAGAAAAATGGGTGAAGGGAGACAATGATCCATGTAAAACATGAAAAAAAATGTAATGAATTATCAAGGGTTCATGAGGGAGGGGGAGTTGGGGAGGGGGAAAATGAGCTGATATCAAAGGGCTCAAATAGAAAGAAAATGTTTTGAAAATGATGCTGGCAACATATTTACAAGTGTGCTTGACACAATGGAGGGCTGGAAGGATTGTGATAAGAGCTGTACAAGCCCACGAGCCCCCGATAAAATGATTTTTTTTTAATGAGTAAAGGAGTGGTCCATGAGGAGTTTGTTATAAGACTCCAGAGGCAATGTTGTGGCTGTTGTTGCATACCAAAGATTCCATTTTTATTGATAGCAACTCTGTAAGACAGCATCCAATTGCCTCATCGGGTGCTCAAGGCTGTATGTAACTCTACAGAAACAGACTGTCACTTCTTTGTCCCATGGAGTGCTTCTTGTGTTCACATTGCTGGCTGTTCAGTCAGAAGCCACGTGCTTAACCACTGTGCCACCACATAACCTACCAAAGATAATACCAAAAGAAAAAAGAACTCACTGCCATCAAGTTGGTGGCAACCCATAGCGACCCTGTAGGGCAAGGTAGAACTGTCCCTGTGATTTTCTGACCCTATAACTGCTAAAGGGAGCAAAAAGCCCTATCTTTCACTCATGGTGATGCTGCTGGTTGCACATGGTTGGTGATCAGAGCCCACGCCATAGCCACCACCTCGCAGGGCTCCTGCTAGAGCAATAGAAGTTGAGCAAAGAAAGGTAATTAGTCACGCCTGAGAAGACTTCTCTCTTAAGTGGGGTCTTTCTTTCATGCAGGACCTTGGCATTCTTTTGGGTCCCATGACCTGTTGAGAGAGGGATAATGGCAGAGTCTCTGACATCTTAAAATTCCTCAGTTATAATAATGTTATGGTTATAATTTATAAGTACAGATGTGCAGATGCACAGGTACTAAAACGGTTAAAAGAGGAGGGCCCTGTTTTGCTCTACATACTATCAATGAGGTAAATGCCACTGAAATAGAAGACATATTTTTGAAGTTGCAGATATGGTGAAAAACAATAGAGTTGGGAAAGAGATGAGCCTGGGTTCAAAGCCACTAAGTGTTTTTGTGACACTGATCAGTGGCCTTCTTCTCTAATCATGCATTTTATCCTTTATGAAAATTTTAAAAGCTGCTTTAAATGATTTTTAAAATGTTCACTGTGAAAATAAAATTAGTTAAATGCATGTCAGATGTCTAGCATAAGGCCTGGTATGTATCTGCTTAAAAGGTATTCGTCCTTTCCTTCTATAATACAGTACCTTCTCCCCTCCCTGTTTCCCTGGTACTCCTCTGCCCAGACACTCTGGAATTAAGCATGAGTTCATCCAGTGTGTCTGATGGCAAAGGTTGGTGCTATTATTCTTATGTTGGAGGTGAAATAGCCAAGGTTCTCAAAGCAAAAGAAATGTGATTCTAGGGCTGAGCTCCGGTGGCATAACTGGCTGTTTGCAGGACTGCAGCCTGCAGGCTTAACCGTTCAAATCCAACGTCAGCTCTCAGGAGCAGTGCTGGGTAGCTCCCATGACCACCAGAGGGCAGTGATGCCAAAAAAAAAAAAAGGAAGAAATGTGATTCTAAATAAGATGTTATCTTGCTTCAGATTTGGGTCCATGGTCTGCAGACAATGACATGTGGTTCAAATCCAGCCTGCTATTTGTTTTTGTAAATAAAATTTTACAAAATCAGTTGCATTCACCTATTTACATATGATCAATAGTCGCATTTACCCTGCACTAGCAGAATTAAGTGGATGTCATGAAGGCAGTATGAGCTGCAAAGCTTGGAATCTTTATTTTCTGGTCTTTGCTATAAACCAGCAAAACACATTCTTAAGGGGATTTTTAAAATTTTTGGTAAACATCCAGAAAGTGTTGGTGATGCTATAAACATTTAGCACTTCAGTTTTAATGTACTTAGTCAAAATATCTGCCTCCTCAGAGAAGAAGATGAACTGAAAACGTGGAAGGCAAAGTTTTTGCTATCCAAAGAAAACAAAGAGAAAAAAGCTGCTGAAGCTTCAAAAAGGTAGGAGTCCAGATATATTATGGCTGATGTGCCGAAATTTATTCTCTTTACCAGCTGTAAGAAAAAATATATGTGTAGCAGAAGTAAGATTTAATGTACTTGATTTCTAACTTGGTTTTCCGTTTCCTTGTCTGCAAAATGGGGATAGTCCCGTTGACATGATACTAAGGAATTCAGACATGTCGAATGTGAAAACATGAGCCCTACTGAGATCTGTCTTCTTCATTATTGCCCTAGTGGTAGGGGAAGAGGGGGCAGATTTCAAGTTCGACTCACTGCTGTGAAGTCCATGCTGACTCACAGTGACTCTCTTGGACAGGGCACAGTTGTGCCTGTGGATTTCTGAGACTGCCACTCTTCACATGAACAGAAAGCCTCGTCTTTCTTCTGCAGAGTGGCTGGTAGTGTTGGACTGCTGATCTGTCAATGAACTACCCAATGTGTAACCACAGTGCCTTTTAGGTTATAAGAACTTTCTCTTAGAGAATAGAACTTAAATTCAACTCTTCAGCTTGAACTGGATTGAGTCTTTGAGGAAAAAGAAGCTAGTTACCACAAGATTGATTTACCTATAACACAATATAATTCTACTTACCACCAAAATTATCAGAAAAGAATATCCTGTGGATTCATGGTCTAGCCTTCATTCATGAGATTGGAGCTCAGTCTGCCGATGGAGGAGGTGATTTTTTTTTACTGTCTCAGATAATTAGTATTCTGAGAGCTATTGTTCTTAATTGCTAGAATATAGGAAGGATATGATTACTTTGTTTAACAAATGTACTAGGAAAATTTTAGTCACTAATCTCTGATCAATGTGCAGTCTGGGAAACATGGCCAGAAAAGCCCTATTGGGTAACACCAAAAGAAATCAGACATCAGTCTATGTCACAACTCAAATTAGAGGATGGAATCATCCTTCCTTTAAGTTTGCTTTCTCTAGGATTCAGAAGAATTCCTCATACTTTTACATAATTAGAAACACTTCTACAAAGTATACCAAAATAAGATTCCAAAAGAAAAAGACCTTTATTAGGGGAAAAAAGAAACTTTTAAGTTGGAAACAGAAATACCCTGGGACCAGCATTCATCTTGCTTGGTTTATATCACAGCCAAACAAGAGCTGCAACAGAGATAGATACATGCACACCATGTTCCCTGCAGCACTATTAAAAAAAATGAAAGTCCATCAATAGGTGAATGGATAAATAAACAAAGGAAACATAGACACAATGGAATGCTATGCAAATGATAAAGAATAATGATGACTCTATGAAATATCTCATAAAAATCCTGAACCTACAGGACATTATGCTGAGTGAAATAGGTCAATCTCATAAATCATAAATACTTATGAGACCACTGCTGGAAAAGGTAAGAAAAAGTTTCCATGCTAAAAAAAAGATTACTTGAGGATAACCAAGAAAAGGAGGAAAAGGAACAGTAAATTATTGGCTAGAAGATAGAGCTATGTTAATTTGGGTGAATGGGAAGTTGAAGGTCAACAAAAAAGTATGGAGATGAGGGAAGACACTAGCATTAATGCAAGAGCTAAAAAGACAAGGGGCCAGCCTCAATCCCAACTACATGGGCAGCCCCCCCCCCCACCCAAAGAATTCACATCAGAGGACCTCTCTGAAGCTTCAGCTCAGGGAGAGGGACATGTCTGATCAGAGCATATAGGAGCAAATGAAGAGGGAGGAAGAGAGAGTGGAGCACATCCTGACCCACCAAGCCCTGAGGATGATATTCCTGCTCAGAGCAGCCAAAGCACAAAGAGAACCATAGGGCCAGGCTTCCCCCCACTCCCACGCAAAGCAGGGGACAACAATGGAATTGTGCCTAATCTGACCCCACCACACCCAGGTGAAACACTAAGGGTGTGCAACAGAACAGCAAGGGGAACAGAGCAAGGAATTCTCTGGGAAATATAAAAAATAGACTTTGGGGCCAGAGCATGGCACCCCATCAAATTTGACCAGAAAACACTCCTGAAGACTAATAAACAGACCTTGAACTATTTACAGGCTTTTCTTTTCCTTTTTGTTCCTGTCATTGGCTTTTTGTTGTTGTTTTGTTTTGCCCAGTGTTTTATGCATATTATTATCTCTGCAGGTCTATCTAGATAAGTGGGATATACAATCTGGAGGAAAAACAATGGGACTGCTGGTTCCAGAGGAACATAGAGAAGGGGGCAGCCAGGGTGGGGTGGGGTGGGGTGGGGTGGGTAAGGAAGTGGGTGTTAACAAACCCAGGGACAAGGGAATAATAAATGATCTAAAATTGAGGGTGAGTAGGGAGTAGGAGGCCTGGTAGGGCTTGATCAAGGGCAATGCAACTGAGAGGAATTTCTGAATCCCAAATGAAGGATGAACATGAGTGTGGGATAAGAGGAAAGTAAAAGGAAATAGATGAAAGAACTGGGAGACAAAAGCCATTTATAGAGATCTAAATACAGACTTGTACATATGTAACTATATTGATTTATAACAATGGGGAAATAGATCTGTGTACAGTTATTTGTAGGTCTAGTATTAAGGTAGCAGATGGACCTTGGACCTCTGCTCAAGTACTCCCTCAACACAAGAACACTTTGTTCTATTAACCTGGCATTCCATATTGCTCACCTTCCCGCCATGATCATTCAAGACAAAGTGGGTGCATAAACAAATGTGATGAAGAAAGGTGATGGTGCCCGGCTATCAAAAGTGTCTGAGGTCTTAAAGGCTTGAAGATAAACAAGCAGCCATCTAACTGATAATCAATAAAGCCCACATGGGAGAAGCACACCAGACTGTGTGATTACAAGGTGTCGATGGCATCAGGTATCAGTCATCAAAGAATAAAAATCATAACATTTTGAATCAAGTGGAGTTCAGAGTGGGGACCCAAACCCCATCTGTAGGCAAATGGACATCCCCCTACAGAAGGGGTTCAGCAAGGAGATAAGCCAGTCAGTGTGTAGTATAGCACTAAGGAAACATACAACTTTCTTCTGGTTTTTAATGCCCCTCTCAAAAAAACTATCATGATCCCAGTTCTACTTTACAAATTCAGCTAGACCAGAGGATGTACACTAGTACAGATAAGAGATTGAAACCCAAGGAATCCAGAATAGATAAACCCCTCAGGTCCAATAATGAGAGTAGCAATACCAGGAGGGTAAGGGAAAGGAGCGGGACAAAGGGAGAACCAATCACAACGATCTATATGTAACCCCCTCCCAGGGGGATGGACAAAAGAAAAGTGGGTGAAGGAGACATCAGTCAGAGGAAGATATGAAGAAAATAAAAATTTATAAATTATCAAGGGTTCACAAGGGAGGGGGCAGGGGACAGGAAGGGGAAAAAATCAGGAGCTGATACCAAGAATGCAAGTTGAAAGAAAATGTTTTGAGAATGATGATGGCAACAAATGTAAAATGTGCTTGACACAGTGGGTGGATGGATAGATGCATTGTGATAAGAGTTGTATGAGGCTCCAATAAGATGATTGAAAAAAAACGAGTTAAAGACAATAAATACAAGAGATGTTATCTAAACAATCCTGCAATGGTGGTGATCTGTAAGTACATGCAGAGAAGATGCTCAGGCTGAGTGAGTGTGTGAGGGATAATGGAAATATACCCATGAGTATATATGTAGGTTTCACAAAGGATATTTATACATTTATATTTTCCTGAGCTGCAAATATTCGTATGACTGTGTTGAAGCATACAGAGGACAAAGTTATAAAAACTTTTCAGACATATTGTATATACTCAAATATTATCTCAGTTTTTTAGCATATTTTTCATGCATTTTTGTGGCAAAATTAGGTGTCTTGGTGTATATTCAGGTCAGCTTCTACTCGAGTATATGTGGTAACCAGAAACTTTGAGAGACTATGTTGCTGGGCCTACAGGATCAGTACCATCAGTCCTGTGTTGATTGAGGATGAATGGAGTAACATATATCTAAAAGACAATCTTTTACATCCTACTTAAGTAACTAGTGGCTGGGATCTTAAGAGCTCGTGAGCAAACTTTTGGGACAAGATGGCCAGCTAAACACACAAATAAATAGGTAGATCCTTCCACAACAACCAGGAAATAACTGGCATAAAAGACCAGGTGACATGTGATTTCAGAAAGCAACTTGATAGCTAAGTAAATCAAAACCTCCATTTCTCAGAAGCTGCACAAGTAAACAGAGAAAGGGGAGCCACGTGCAGGCCCACTCGAAGAATGCAACACTACCCCCCTGACTCACAACTACTCCCTTTAAACCATCAGCCCCAGCCAACTTGGTGCCCCAGCTTTGAGTAGCCCCATTCCAAGACAAGGACCCATGTGACTCTGTGCTGATGGGCCAAGGGAAGAAATCACCCAAACAAGGCCATTTCTCCTGGCCCCACCTTTTGTCTCGTGTTTTTAAGACCACCACTTCTTTCTGAAACTGTCATTCCACCCCCTTCTTTTTTCTTTTTGACTATCTGTTTTTTCTGTTCCTTTCCCACCCCCACCAACCTTTTTTCCCCTTTCTTTTTTGGTCTACCTCCCTGGTTTTGAGGTTTTTATTATTTCTCTCTGGCAACACCTGACAGCGTCAACTACCTCCATATGATGCACCCTTAATCACTTTATCACAGTGCTGCAGACATAGCAGTCATTCTTGGTCCAAATGTAGAGTGACCAGACATACCGCTTTTTAACAATTTAACAGTGTCCCAGAGCATTTTAAAATAAGAATAAATACATTACAATACTATTTTTGCGTTCTGTGAACATTCTTGTTGCTCCATAAAGACCAAATTTTTAATCAAGAACATCCCACCCCAAACCCCACTCCATCCATCTCCTGGTCAATGGTGTCACGTTTAAAATCTCATCCCTTTATAAAAGAAAAAAAAAACAGTAATAGGCATAAACCAGTGAATAACACCCAGACCCAAAATGCTTTTTTAATGAAAAAAGGCTCCAGAACTACCAGGAAAAGAACCCAGAAGAATGATGCACAGATAATTTCAATGGATGGAGAAAGAGTTCACAAGAAAAATGGAAAAATTAAAAAACTTAAAAAACAAAAAGTGTGAAATAGAAATTCGGGAGATGAATAAGCTGATCATAGAATTAGACAGCACTTTAAATGAACAGAGTAATAGAACTGAAGAAATGGAAAACTGGATTGGTGAATTTGAAGATAAGTCTCTCCACGCCAGTCTACAAAAGGAAGAATCAACACACAAAGCAAATGAGTCTGAAGAAAATCTAAGAATTTGGGGAACTCCTATGCAGAGGAACAACTTACATTTCTTTTTTTTAAATTATTTCATTGGGGGCTCATATGCTCTTATCAAAATCAGTACATACATCTATTGTATGCAAACCACATTTGTACATTTGTTGCCATCATCATTGTTGAAACATCCTCCTTCTACTTAAGTGCCTGGTATCAGCTCCTCATGTTTCCCCTCCCTCTCTCATAAACCCTTGATAATTTACATATTATCATTATTTTGTCACATCTGACACTGCCCGATGTGTTCCTTCCCCCACTTCCCTGTTGTCCATACCCCAGGGAGGAGGTTATACGTAGATCTCTACAATTGGTTCCCCCTTCCTACTCCATCTTCCCTCCACCCTCTTGGTATCACCACTCTCACCACTTGTCCTGAAGGAATAATCAGTCCTGAATTCCCCATGTTTCCAGCTCTTATCTATACCAGTGTACATGCCCTGGTCTAGCCAGATTTGTAAAGTAGAATTGGGATCATGATAGTTGGGGGAAGGAAGCATTAGAAGAACTAGAGGAAAATTGCATAATTCTTTGTTGCTACCCTTTATACTGACTGTCTTGTCTCCTCCCCACGACCCTTCTGTAAGGGGATGTCACTTCACCTGCAGATGGGCTTTAGGTCCTCAATCTGTACACCCCAAACTGTATAAAAATGATATAATTTTTAATTCTTTGATGCCTGCTACCTGATCCCTTTGATAACCTCCTGGTAACATAGGATGATGTGCTTCTTCTATGTGGGCCTTATTGCTTCTTAGCTAAATGGCCATTTGCTTACTTTCAAACCCTTAAGACCCAGATGCTATATATTTTGATAACCAGGCACCATCAACTTTCTTCACCACTTTTGCTTATGCACACATTTGCCTTCAGCAATCATGTCAGGAAGGTGACCATCATGGAATGTCAATTTAATAGAACAAAGTGTTCTTGCATTGAGGAAGTACTTGAATGGAGGTCCAATGCCCATGTCATCTTAATACTAACCCTATGAGTATATGCACATACATCTATTTCCCCATCATTATTTATAAATATATTTACCTATGTGCATGCCTGCATTTAGACCTCTATAAATGCCTTTTACCCCCAGTTTTCTCCTCTATTTCCTTTTATTTTCCTCTTGTCCCATTCTCATGTTCAGCCTTCATTTGGGTTTCAGTCATTTCTCTCATCTACATTACTCTTGATCAATTCCTATCAGGGCTCTCACACCTACTTTTTCACTGGTTTTGAATCACTTGTTATTATTCCCTTATCCCTGGGTTGATCAATACCACCTCTTGTCTCCCACCTCCCCTTCTCCCATGGCCCCCCGGAACCATCAGTCCTGTTGTTTTCTCCTCCAGACTGTTCATCCAGCCTATCCTATCTAGATGGACTTGCAGAGGTTAATAATATGCACCAAAAAAAAGACATCATAAGATGAAGCGATCGAAGAAAACAAAATGATGACAACAACAAAAAACCTATGTCCAAATATATATACATAATAACAAACACATAATAATAATAATAACAAAATAAAGACCTATAAATGGTTCAAGGTCTATTCATTGACATCCAGTGGTGTCCCCCAGTTGAGGTCAATGGGGTGTTGCACTGTGGCCCCAATGTATATCCTTGACACTCCCTCAGGAACTCCATGCTCTGCTCTCCAAACTACTCTGCTGCCCGCTCTCAGTGTTTTGCATTGATGTGGTGGGATCAGACGGGGTACAATCCCTACCCTGATTGTCCATTATTGTCCCCATAGGGCTTTGAGTCAGTGAGGCACACCATGTTTCATAGAGGAGCTGGCCATATGGTCCTCTCTGTACATTGGCTGTACAGAGTGGGAATATCGACATCAGAGCTTGGTGGACCAGGATGCACTCCACTTTCTCTCCATTCCCCACCTCCTTCATTTGTTCTCATGTGCTCTGATCAGTCATGCCCCTCTGCCCAAGCTGCAGCTTCAGTGCTGTCCTCCAAAGCAGGAGAGGTGGCTACCAGACCCCTCAACTCGCTCCCCGCTCCATGCTGTCATGCTGCATTCACATCCTGGAATACTGGGCTTAAATTTGGTCTTTCTTTCCATGTGGAGATATAAACAATATGCTCCCCTTGGGTGGGTTAGTACCCCATTAGTACACATCACCATCTTCCCCCCACCCCTCAGTTGGCTACCATATGTTGTACTGGATTTGTTCTATCCCCTGCCATACCACCTGGGCCTCCCTCAAGAAATTTCTGTATACAGTAGCTTTATCCCTTTGCCCCTTTTGCATTTTTTTAAGCTTACCTCAGCAGGCTCATGTTGTACATGTCCTTTTGCACTTGGCTTACTTCACTTAGCATAACTTCCTCCAGTTCTTCCCATGTGGTGATGTGCTTCATGTGTTCACCACTGCTTTCCAGTGATGCATAGTACTTCATTGTATGTATGTATGTACCACAAATTTTTAATCTATTCATCAGTTGATGGAAATATGGGTTGTTTCCAACTCCTTGCAATTGTGAACTGTGCTACAATGAACTTTGGAGCACAGATGTCTGGCTGTGGTTTGTTTCCTGCCTTTTCTGAGCATATGCCCACTAGGGGGTTTGCTGGGTCTTATGGTAGCTCAGTTTCCATCTGTTTGAGGTATCGCCAAATCTATTTCCGTAGTGGCTGCACATACCTACAGGTCCACCAGCAGTGGATGAGAGTTCCTGTCTCACTACAGCCCCTCCCACACTTGCCGCTTTCTGATTTTTTGAATTGGGCTATCTTTGAGTGTGTTAGGTTGTATCTCATTGTTATTCTGATTTGCATTTCTCTTATGGCTAATGATCGGGAACATTTTCTCATATGTTTATTGGCCATTTGGATTTCTGCCTCTGTGAAACTTCTGTTCAGGTCCCTTGTCCACCTCCTCAGTGGGCAGGGAACAACTTACATTTAACTGGAATTCCAGAATAGGAAGAAATAAACAAGTAAAAGAAATCCAGAAAAAAATGGTATAAGAAATCCTGGAAGAAATCTTCCCAAACAGCATGAAAAGAGTTAAAACAGAACCACTTAGAAAGTTGAGAGAACATGATAGACCCCAAAAGAAAAACAACAGAAAAAAAAATGGCATGTCAAAAGAATTGATTCTTTGAAAGAAGTGACAAAGTTAAAAAAAAAAAAAAACACTGGTAAACGTAAAGGAAAACAAAGAGGCAAGTATTGACAATTAGAGATGAAAGGGATGGCATCAAAATAGATCCAGAACACATTGATACAAAAGGTAAAATTTGAAATCCTAGATGAAATGGAGACTTCTCTAGATTCATACTATCTACCCCCAATTTACACATAGTTATATAGAAAACTTCCACAAACCCATTAAAAAATAAAGAAAATACCAGAATGTCCCTAGGACAACAAAAATAACTCATGGACATGTGGTTTCCCTGAGAATTGTACCAAGTATTCTAAGAATAAGGGTCACCAATTCTACACAAATTATTTCAGAATATAGAAAAGGGCAGCAAATTCCCAAACTTGTTTTATGAAGTAAGCATAAGCCTAATCCCCAAGTCAGGCAAAGACAATATCAAAATAGAAAACCACAAACCAATATTCCTCAGGAATGCAGATACAAACATTTTCAACAAAGTTCTGGCCAACAATATATCAAAAAAATATGCCATGATCAATTGGGGTTCATACCACACATTCAATCAAATTATGATCATAATTCCATCATTAGAAAAGCAATCATTGCAATCCACTAAATAAACAAAAGATAAGAACTATCTGACTATATCAATCAAACCAGAAAAGGCATTTGACAATATACAATATTATCATTCTTGTAAAACTGCCCATCAAAATAGGAATAGATGGGAAATTTCCCAACACAGTAAAGGCCATATTCATAAAACCAATAGCTAAGATCTTGCTCAGTGGGAAAAAATTGAAAGCATTACACCTGTGAACAGGAGCCAGACAAGAAGGCCCAGTACCACCACTCATATTCAACATTGTGCTCAAAGATCTTTCCAGAGCAATTAGACAACAACAAGAAATCAAAGGAATACAAATTGGTTAAAAAAGAAAGAAAGAAAGAAAGAAAGAAAGAAAGAAAGAAAGAAAGAAAAGAAAAGTTTTCACTATTTCTAAATTATATGATTTTATATGTAAAAAATCCTAACAGTTATACAAAAAAAAAATTGCTGTGAACAATGAAGTTTCTACAGTGTATAATACAAGATTAACATCCCCTGAATTTCTATATATTGATGAAGAGAACTCTGAAAAACAAATCACAAAAACAGTAACCACACAGAAAAATGAAATACTTAAGGCATACCCTAAGCAGAGAAACACAAGTCTTAAAGCAAACTACAGAACGCTACTACCAGAAACCCAAGGAGATCTATAGAAATGAAAACATGTTTTATGCTCATGGATAGGAAGTTTTAATAATGTAAAAATGCCAATACAACTGAAAACAATCTATAAATACAACATAATTTCAATCCAAATTGCAACCTTACTCTTTAAAGAAGTCGGGGAGGGGGGAAAGTCTTTCAATTCCTGACCTCAAAACTTATTACACAGCCACAGTAGTTAAAATTGCCTGGTACCAGTGCAGTGATAAATACATAGGCCAATGCAACAGAACATGAAACTCAGAAATAAATTCATGCACCTACAGAACTGATTTTTGGCAAAGGGTCCCCAAACATTAAAAGTGATAGAGTTCCCTCAACAATGAAGGTGGAAAAATTGGATTTCCATCTGAAGAAGAATGAGAGAGGAATTACATCGAGGAAACAGAGCCTAATTTAAATGCCTTACTTGTATGCCCTATTCCAGGGGATAGACACTACCAAATATAACATAGAAAATCCACAAAGTAGATAACAAAATAGATGGCTTGGACATACTGATAACAAGATACATATGTGCATTTAAAAACTTCATCAAAAAGCTATGACGAGAACCCACAGAGTCAGGGAGTGGAGGGGACCTTTGACAACAACACACGAGCAAGGAACTAATCTCTACAATCTATTGAAAACAGCAAGGCCTCCCTAAGGAAAAGACGAATAGCCCACGTACGAAGGGGACAAAGGATATGAACAGACATTTCAACAAAGACATCCAAATGGCTAACAGACATGACGAAATGCTGATGGTCAGTAGTCATCCAGAATATGCAAATCAAAGTAGTGATGAGATGCCATCTTATATCAGCAATGAGAGCCAAGATTTTATGTTTTTTAAGCAAACATAGAAAATTTAAAATGGTGGGAAAAGTGTATGAGATTGGAACCCTCATACACTACTGTACTATAAGTATGTACAATCACAGTGGAAAGCAATATGGCACTCCCTCAACCAACTGGGAATAGAAATTTCATGTGATCCTGCAATCCCTCTACATATATATGTGTGTGTGTGTATATATGTATATATATATGTATGTATATATCCTCAAGAAGTAAGAGGTTATCACATGAATAGATATATCACACCTATATTTATGGCAGTATTGGTCATAATATCAACTAGATAGAAACACCTAAGTGCCCATCAGTAGAAGAATGGATAAAAAACTTTGGTTCATATGCATACTAGACTGCTATGCGTCACTGAAAAACTATGACCTCCTGGTGTGGATGACCTGAAGAACATTATGCTTAGTGAAATGGGCAATCATAAAGAACAAATGATATATGATAATACTAAGACTTCACACCAAAGGGAACAGATTTAAGTTTGCCAAAGTGAGGAAGGAGGATAAAGAAATAGACTAGACAGTTGACTGGTGGTAACTCGGGTGAAATGGAAGGTGGTAGTCTACATGAGGGAGAAATCTCAAACAGTGGGGGAATGACAAACTATTGGAGAAGGTGTTGATCAGTGACTTAAACTGTTGAAAGAAAAATCAATGATCTGAAATGTAAATCCCCACTTAATTTACAGTAAATAAATTTGTTAAAGAATAATAATGCTCATGAGTGGCCATCTAAGTTGCAGTTAGTGACTTCTCCCTGTCCTAGAGCAAAAAAAAGCATGATGAAATTCTAAAGACCTGCGAAAACAATTAGTCAAGCATTTGTTTGCCTGAGATCTGAAGAATTAGATGGTGCCTGGCTACCATTATTAACCTCTCTGAAAAGGATAATATTAGAAGGTACTGGATTGAGTGGATGACAAAATGTGGAGCAAAATTCAAAATCATACAATAACAACCAAAAAAGGGAACAGGCTTGTTTGCTGTATAGGGAGTGGTAAGATCCCTGGTAAACTATTGCTCTTAGTAATTCTTCAGGTCTGGAAATGCAGCCTATGCCTAGATTCTAAGCCACCCAATAGACAAATCTATACAGGGGATAATACACTGGGGAGGTAGGCACATCTTAGACTGATCAACCTTCTGAGTTAAATGAAGCAATGTTAACCCAAAAACAAAGTTCCGAAGGGTCAGGAAAGGAGGAGGAATAGAAACAGGAAATGTGGGACAAGCGGGATGTGTGGTGTAACATGATGGGAGTTTAGTCAATGAAAGAAAACAAAACGTATATGGATTGTATCAATCTTCACACAATTCACAGCACACACGCACACACACACACACACACACACAACTTTTTAACATTTTGATGATGATCATTCTTTCCAGAGAACAATTTTCTTGTGCAGATTTCTTATTCCTTGAAAAAAAAATCCTTTTGTTTCTAAAATATGTAGAAAATTTGAAAACACAAAATTGAGGTTATCACTATTCCAATCGATGAAAAATCAGTCTTTAGGTTGTTTCTTATTAATGATTTCTACCATGAGTTATTCGACCAATAGGTAAGAAACATTTCTATATTAGTATCCTTCATTTTGCTCTCATTTCACTAATCGAAGATGATGGCAAGTTTTAAAATGGGTTTCCCAGGCATGGTGGCATTTATTTTCCTTTCGTCAACAAATTAAGCTGCTAAAAGGCAGCGCCTAACCCCATGTGACCTGCCCAACGATCCAAACTCATTGTCACTGAGTTAATTCTGACTCAAATTGACCATCTATAGAGTTTTAAAAGTCTTTACCAATGCAGAACGCCTCATCTTTTTCCTTTGGAGCTGCTTGGAGGTTTAAGCCACTGACCACATGGTTAGCAGCCCAACACGTACGTACCCTTCAGCACCACAGAGCTCCCTCGGTGATCAGCAGGGAGAAGGAAAGGGAAGAGCAGAATCATCTTCTGCTGGAGTTAGACTATCTTTATGTGCTGAGATTCTTGCACATACATTACGGCATCTTCTTTATTTCCTTAATCTTGCCTCCCAAATACTCAGCAACAGCTTTCTGATGTGGCTGCATATATTTGTGATTCCCCAAATAATTGAAGAAATCACAAAATGTTAGCCCCCTTCTCTGCACTTACAGATGTTGTTAAATCAATGATTTATACATTTCCTTAAACCTCCAGGTCTGTTATTGTTCTTCTCTTAAACAATGTAATTATGCTTCTGAGTCTGATCCATCAACATTTTTTATTTAATTGGCTGCTCTTAAAGTATTCTATGTTAAAAAAAAGAAGTGTTCTATGTTACTTTCTTTCAATAGAAATATTTTTATTTTGTGGGGAGAAGTAATTGTTATTGCTTACCCCTTTTGTTTTTGGTAACCTTTGTTGCTCTCATGGATATTAAAATGAATAGTTTTACCTGAATTTGTCCTGAGACATAGACTTGGAAACTGAGAATTTTTTAAGGCATCACTGCCCTCTGGTGGTGGGAGTAGGAGGCCCAGTCTTTGCTCCTGTGAGCTGGAATTGAACCTCCATCCCAGTGGGCCGCAGTCCTGTGCACAACCACTATGCCACCGAGGCTCAGCCAGAAACTGAGAATTTTGATAAAGTAGATTTAACCTTATCTGCACATTTCTTATTAGTTTATCTCCTAGACACTTCTTCAGAATAAAGAAGTCAAACTTAGAAAAGAAAATGGAAAAAGAAGAAAAACTTTTCAGAGAAAGATTTCAGGTATGTTCATATCTGACAGTTTAAAATAAAGCCATATTAACAACTATTCTTAAAGATTCTGTAAATTGCTGTGACTCTACTGCTGTAAGATCAAGACATGACCTTTGAATAGAGAATTGACCTTTTGATTTTCCCCCCACATAGATTTCTGTGCTACCATGACTTTGTATATACTATTCCTTCTGCCCCCTAAAAGTCCTATCTTGCTTTTTAAGGCTATTCAAACAGAGTCCTAGTTCTTCTCTTAGCACATTTTTATATTTACCATGCATCTATCCTGTAGAGCATGAATCATTTGCCATATCAGTGTATGTGGATCCTCCTTGTTTATTTTTTTTCTATTTTTTTAAATTTTTAATGTTATTGGGGGCTCTTACAGCTACTACCACATGCAGTACATCATTTGTATCAAGCACATTTGCACACATGTTTCCACATACATTTCCCAACATTTTCCACTTGAGCCCTTGGTACAAGCTCCTCTTAAAAAAAAAAAAAACTCCCCTTTCCCCTCCCCCCCCTTTTTTTAATGAATCATTTTATTGGGAGGCCCATAAAACTCCCATCACAATCCCTAACAACATCAGTTGTATGCAGACCACCTTTACACACCCATTGCCATCATCACTCTCAAAACATTCTCCCTCCCTCCAGGCCCGCATTATCAGCTCCCTATATTACCTTACCTCCATCCCTAAATGGAGATACAGAAATTAGCATGTTCTGAAGCTCTTTGAGTTTTCACTCTGTCATTAGAGTCCCCTTTCCCATTATGGCTAATCTCCAAGGACCCTCCCTTTGGAGATGCTGGACCTGAATCTCCATAACTGAGGAGGAGCTTTGCAGGTGGAGGAAAGTTATCAAGGACACGCCAGAAATGGAACCTGCCCATGTAGACACTAAAGATAACAACTTGACAAAGACAGAGGTGGAGATCCAACCAAGAGACAGAATACGGGCAATTGGTTGGCAAAGCATAAAGTTCAAGGTAAAGGATCCCACGCAGCACCTGCTGTTATTGAGTCAATTCCAACTCACAGGAACCATATAGGACAGTGCCAAATGGTTCCTTCAGGGACAGCAAACCTTTATGTGAACAGACAACCTAGCCTTTCTCGTACCGAGCAGTTTTGAACCTTCGACCTTGTGGTTTTACCCACTCCATTCCAGACCCAAATCAAATTCACTGCCATGCATAGTGACCCTATCTCTCCGACAGAATGGAACTGCTCCTGGGAATTTCCGAGACTGTAACTTTACAGGAGTAGAAAGCCTCTTTGTTTACCTGTGAAGCAGCTGGTGGTTTAGAGCCACTGGCCCGTGGTTAGTAACTCACTGGGTAACTACCGTGTCACCAGGGCCTCATGAGCATTAGGAATATTTTTGTCATATGGTGAGAATTACCAACATAGGGTACAGAAACACAAAGCGAGTATATGCTGTGGGGAAAGCACATGCCAGTACTCTGGCTCACTGGGAGGTTGCCACAGACCTTCAACTTGTAAAACACGCAAGATCTGCAAGGCACAAAAAAGGGAAGCAACATAAAATGAGCTTTTTCTGGTTGAGCGTTGGGTTGCTCATCAAAAAGTCAGCTCTTTGAAACCACCAGCTACTCCTTGAGTGGATGATGAGGCTATCTACCCCACATAGAGAGTTGCTGCCTCAGAAACTCACAGCAGGAGTTCTACCTCATCCTCTAGGGCTGACACAAGTGAGAAAGAGCCTGATAGCAGTGAATTTGGCTAGTTTTGTTTTGTACTCTTATCCAAGAGCCAGTATATAACATTACCTCCTGCAAACTATGATTTTTTTAATAGTTGAAAAAGTATATTATAACAATTGCTATTTGAAAAGACTCCTACAGCCATCTGGTGGATCTCTCCCTACTGCAGTTATAACTATATATAATATGGAACACATGCCATTTCCCATAATACGTAATTATACTTTCCATGTTAGTTGTGGGATTCTTTATGCTACTTTTTAAAATATTGCCATTTTGGTATTTATTATTAAGCTCAAATCACAAAAGAGATATTGGGTAGCTCCTAAGTACCGGGCATTGAGAATTCAAAATAAATCACAGACTTTCCCTTCCTTGAACAAACAGTGGTTGAAATGTGGCATCCACTCTTGGCTAATTCCCAGCGGTCTAAAAGTGGCACTGGTGATCAGGCTGTCCCAGGAGTGGGGAGTTTTCCATTTCATTGTGCATGGAATCACTGTAGGTCAGAACCAACGTGCTGGCACGATTGTTAAAGGCTATAATCAAATCATAGTGACCCTTAATGGGATGCACGTTGAAGTGCTAATAGCAAGGTCACTGGCTCAACCCCACCAGCCACTCCTTGGGAGATGAAGGCATCCGCTCCCATCAGGATGAACAGGTAGGGTCACTAGGCATCAGAATGGACTCACCGGCAGTGATTGTCTTTGCTGTGGCATTTGGCCCATAATGTCCCTGTGCACAACAGAAAGTACCCACTGTACAGCCCTGCTGCATTCTCACCATTCTTCCTCTCCCTGTGCTCCTGACATCAATCCATCTCGTCCAGGGCCTTCTTCTTCTGCACGTTCCCTCCACTTTACGAAACATAATATCTTTCTCCAGGGACTGGCCTCCCCACCCACCCACCTCCACCAATATGTCCAAAATACGGAAGACAAAATCTTGCCGTCTTTGCCTTTAAGGAACACTCTGGCCTTCCATCTTCCAACACAGCTAAGTTTGTCCTTTTAGCAGTCCATGATACTTTCAGTATTCTTCTCCAGTACCCCAATTCAAATGCATCTATTTTTCTATGGTTGTCTTTATTCATTGTCCAACTTTCACATGCACGTGATGCAATGGAGAATACCATGATTTAGATCAGGTGTACCTTAGTTCTCAAAGTAACATCTTTGTTCCTCAATACCCTAAAGAAGGTTTGTGCAGCAGATTTACCTAATGCAATACGTCTTTTGTACTGTTGACTGCTGCTTCCATGAGCACTGATTGTGGATCCAACCAAGACAAAATCTTTGACAACTTCAGCCTTTTCTCTATTTCTCATAATGTAACTTATTGATCCAGTGGTGAGGTCTTCTTTACACTGAATTGTAATCCAGTCTTAAGGCTGCAATCCTCGATCTTCATCGGCAAATGCTTCAAGTCCTCTCACTTTCAGTAAAGTACGGTTGTATCAGCTGCATATTAAATGTTGTTAATAAGTCTCTCTCCAATCCTGAGCCACATTCTTACTCATATAATCCAGCTTCTCTGATGATCTGACCAGCATATGGATTGAACAAGTGTGGTGAGAGGATACAACGCTGGCACATACACAGCCTACTAGAGAGGCAGGACAGAAGGACAGGGCCCTCTCGCAATGGTCTGCAGGAGAGAATAATAAGGCACTCTACGGACAGAAGAGGGGTTGTTTCCCCTTGTCAGTTTGGTGTAACTTTACTGTTGCAATGGTTAACACAGCACACGTGGTACTTCATTTCAATTCACATTAGAGCCCTGCCTCCCACCAAGGTCCATTCTACTGCATTAGATAATGGGTGTGAAAATGTTTTGTAAGGATAATCATAACAAAAAACAATCTTACATGATAATCAGACCCTATGAGATGGTGGTATTTTACTATTATGCAATTAACTTCCTTTCCTTTCACCACATACCTTCCCATTGTTTTCTATTCCTAGAGATCAGCAGTTCTCAACCTGTGGGTCAAAAGACTCTTTCACAGGGGTTGCCTAGGACCATGAGAAAACACAGATTTTCAGTGATCTTAGAACCCAAGACACTGCTCCTCTATCCATCTCCAAGCCACATGCAGATACATCCACATATGAGTACCTGGCATGAAGACTGTTACCCATGCTACACCATGCTTCAAGACCAAAGTTCATTTACTTGTCATTAGAAATAAATATTTCACAGTATAGAATTACATACTGTTTCTGTGATTAATCACTGTGCTTTAATTATGCTCAGTTTGTAACAATGAAAATACATCCTGCATATCAGATATTTACATTACAATTCATAACAGTAGCAAAATGATAGTTATGAAGTAGCAGTGAAAATAAATTTATGGTATGGGGTCACCACAATATTAGGAACTGTATTAAAGAATCGTGGCATGAGGAAGGTTGAGAACCAGTGCTGTACATGCTATGTAATCAATCTGTATCTTGAGTTTATTTTAAAGTTATTTTATTATGTCCTCCACTTATGTTGTCATAATGGAAAATGATAGATCATGCAAGCATGGCCTGATGAGTCATTTCTCATTCCAGTATGACAAAGAGATCACTGTCATCAATACAGCAGTGGCATGTTCTAATAATTCAAGAAAGGGGACCTTTGATTTGCCAATAACCCCTGGGGAAGAACTGGATGTCATTGATATAACTGAACAGAACCTAGTGATATGTCGCAACGCTGAAGGCAAATGTAAGTTTATTGTCCTATCTCCCGCAACATATTAATCACTGCTAAGAAAAAAAAATAAAGAGGAAAGAAGTCTCTCTGGAGCGTTCCAATGACTAATAGTAAGCTTTGTTTCCACAGATGGATGTGTACTCCTTGAACATCTAGATTTCAAGTAAGTGGTTTGAAGTCAGACTTCAAATCCTGGGAGCTCCAGATTTGATGCACAGTTGCATGGGTCTCAGGGGAAAACTGGGGACACTATTGAAATGCAGGGAGCATTGAGAACCTACCACTACAAGGGAGGGACCCTGGAGGTGCAGCCGTTTGTTCTGCACTCATCTGCCCAGGGAATGTGCTGCTGTTCAAGCCTATCCAGAAGCCTGGGAGGAAAAAGACGCAGCAATCAGCAAGCAGAATGGTTTGTTGTTGTTGTTGTTGTTGTTGTTGTTGTTGTTGTTGTTGGCTGCTCCTGGGTTGGGTCTGACTCGTACCCATCTAGACAAGGAGCCTCTGTGGGAGGAGATCACCATGTGTGTCTCCCGGGGAGTGACTGAGCGGTGGGAAGCCCCGGCGGGGTGGTCTGCAGCCCAGCACTTCAGCATTACAGCCTCCGGGTTCCTTAGAAAACCCTGTGGGTGATTCTGCTCTGTGCCTTAGGGTCACTGTGAGTCCCAGTCAACTCCAGACGCCCACAGGGATGACCTATAAACACTGAGGGGGTTCACTGTGCCTCCTGAGTGTGTTGTCTGACTTTTCTAGAGGGCACACTTATGAACAAGCACCCAAAATATTAAATCGGCGGAGACATTCTCTAGGATCTCCTACGCGGTTCCATTCACTTGTTCCCAAATGCAGATCTCTGTGTCTTTGTTCTCAGGCACAGAAGTTGGTCACCTTAGGAAGATCCACAGCAAATGGCATGGGCTGCCCCCTGTGAGACCTCGTTCTGAGATCTCGGTCCCGCCTCAGTTTACAAGCCAAATTGAGATGATGGAAATACACTTGGGATTCAGAAGAGCAAAAGATAAACAAACGCTCTCTATTTCGATGTTGGTTTTCCTCTTAAATGGGCTATCTTTCCGTGTCTGTTTCCGTGTCTGGTTCACTGCCAGTCCTAGGGAATCCGAAGCAATGTACGTGATCATTTGAGCACTCGCTTAATGAGCCGTAGCCGGAGTTAGAGACAGGGCCGTATGGCTTCTAGTCAGTTGTACAGATGGTTAGTGGGCTTCTAATATTAGTACACCATTGTTTGGATTTTCCTCTAGAAATGTGAATTTAAATTGGGTGTGATTTAACTCTGTATCATAAAACATGGTATAACAACAGTCTCCTAAGTATGCAAATGTAAGATATAATCTTAAAATACCTACAGCTCAGTCTTTTAAAGTATAACGAGTGTTTTCTTTATCACAAATATTTAATAGGGGGAAATACTGTTCAACTTTGCCTTCTTTGGCAATAGCTGTTGGCTGAAAGTAATCTGTTCCTAAGTCTACCCAGTATCGTTTTAACAAGGACCTGCCAATAGGTGATAAATATGCTAATTAGCACACATGCTGTCACTTTAAAACATCTTGTAGCTCAAAAGGAAGAAAATGGTCATTATTTTCCTATACCTGAACACCTAGTTAATTCAAATAGAATTTGTGTATATTTTGATTTATATGGAAGGTTAAAAAAGTCCTCAGCCATAAATAACATTCTATTGTATCCAATTGATTCCATTTTTCAATGCTAGACAATGCACAACATACATATTTGATTGTTGTTGAAACCTTTGGGGTGGGTCTTCTTCAACACTGAAAGACGGAAGAATCCCGGTCAGCTCTTTAAAAGTACAGGGATTCTAGCCTTGGAGGCTTAGTGGCATCTGCTGCTGGAACTATTTTTTAAGCTAGGATGTGCTTGTCATTTTTAGGGTGCAGATGGCACTTACCAATAAATGCACAGCTTATTTAAGAAGACACCTAGGAGACACCTACCTCTGGCAAAATTAAGAGTTCAGCGAGGGTGTTAGGTAAAGGGATGATTACAAGTAATATCACTGTAATCAGGTTTGGATGGGATATCTAGTTGCTTCAGCGAGCTTTTATTGAGGTGACAGGGAAAGTGGGCAGGGCACAAGAGGAAAAACCCATGCTGTGTATGTTGACAAGGACAAAGTTCAGCGGGGGTGCAGTGAGAAGCTGAAATTACTGTTTGGAAGGGCGTTAAGATAACCCTACAGCATGACTGAGTTCACATACTCTACAAAGGAATTGTACCTTCTCATGCAGACAGGG
The DNA here is from genome assembly GCA_004026705.1 of Nesogale talazaci. Classification (NCBI taxonomy): domain Eukaryota; kingdom Metazoa; phylum Chordata; class Mammalia; order Afrosoricida; family Tenrecidae; genus Nesogale; species Nesogale talazaci. The sequence continues at coordinate 24,647 of PVJH01026741.1, forward strand.
ATTAATTCATGATTTCAAGCAGAAGAGCAATGCCAGATGTTTATAGAGAAAAGATACAGTCACAGCACTACCAAGGAGAGATGCCACGAGGAGAGAGAGTTGTGTTCGCAGTTTTCTAAGCACACAGGTAGGAGGCCTCAATATCAGACCAAGCCCACTGCTACGGAGTCAATCTCCATTCATAGTGACCCGATAGGCTAGAGCTTAACTGCTCCTTTCAGCTTCTAGGCTGTCACGTTTATGGAAGCAGACAGCCTCAACTTTCTCCTACTAATTTACAAGAGTACAATTTGACACTTACACTGCAGGGAACCAGTCTAGGTGCTCGCAGAGATCAGCAAACAGAATGGCCTGGCACCTATCGGCTATAGGATTGAGAAAGAAAGGGCCGTGGGAATGATTTCTTTGTGGTGGTGAGCTCTGGGCTAGCATCAGTGCTTGGGAACCCAGAAACAATAAAGGGAAATAGCAAACTTTGTTTTGATCATACTGAGACTGAAGAAACACCCGTTTCTAAGATTTTTTTAAAGAAAAAAATATTTTGATTTGGGGCTAGGATTTGCATTTTGAGGGTGCTAATTGCAACCTCTATTTCATTCTGAATAACTCCCTGTCAGTTTCACTGCTGGTCAAGTCAGATGATAAACTTCAAAACCTCCCTGCCATTGAATCAATTCTGACTCACAGCCACCGTGGAGGACAAGGTAGAATTGCCCCCTGTGGGTTTCCAAGGCAAACTCAAATGGAGCAGAAAACCTTCTTTCTCCTGTGGCGGTGCTGTTGGTTTTGAACTGCTGACCTTGTAGTTAGCAGCACCAAGCATTAGTACTATGTCATCAGAGCTCAGAACTCTGCTTGGATTCCCTGAATAAATACATCACTCAAGCGTACGAGGCCAACTCTAGGGCTTTCCCAAATCTGCTAGTGAGACCTGTTCTTGTGGGCATTGCAGAAGATGAGAATATATATGGCCTGTAAGGGGCTGGGGGAATGGGTGCACATAATACACACATGACTGCAAAGGAGATATGTCCTGAAATAATAGAAGGTTTCAAATCATTTGTGGAAATGTGGAATTAAAAGTTCATGGAATTTTTCAATGAATATTTTTAAGTAAATGTTCTAAAACTCCTGAAGATTCTGTACTTTTGTGTGTTGTGTTAGTACCCTGCCTTGTCAGAAGCTGGAGGATGTTGAAAATAAAAGTGCTGTTGAAATTCAAGTGTTTATTTGAAAGGATCAATGTGTCAGGTATGATCATCTATTTGGCATAAACCAAGCAAAATGGTCAGCTTTTATAAAACGATTAAATGTTTTCTAAGTGCAGTCCAGTTGGTCTAATACAAATGATGATCTTCTTTACTGACCCAAGCCATGGTATTTTCATTCACCTCACACGCAAGAGAAAGTTGGGCATCGAATAAGGGAAGCTGGAAGAATTGATACATCTGAATTATGGTGTCGGCATGAACTAACCAAAGAACAATCAAGTCTATCTTTGAAGAAGGGTCCCAGAGGGCTAGAGGCAACAATGGGAAGGTTTTGTCGTATATACTTTGGGCATGCTGTCAAGAGGGGCCAGTCCCTGGAGGACAGTGGAGGGACAGTGAAAACAAGGAGGGCCCTCAGCCAGATGGACTGACACAATGGCTGCCCCAGGGGGGGCAATAATTGTGAGGGTGGGGCCCAGCCAGGCGGTGTCTCCATGTTGGGCAGTGCAATTACTATTTACTGATGTGGGAAAATCTTTACTGTCGGGACAAATCTTTACAGGTAAACCTGTGAGAGCTGGAGCTTACCAGGACTGCCTCTTTCCCAGGGAGGCTTACAAGTTGTCTGCCTTTGATAAAGGCTATCATTTGAAGGGAAATCTTTGCTTTTTGTCTCTGGCACGGATTCTAGCTCTCAGGGGCTTCTTTCTAGCCTTCTTCTCTATGGTTATATTCCTATAGATCGGCGCCATTTGTGAGATCACACCAGGTCCACTAAGTTTCACATGTCACTGATTTGCAAGGTTCCTTCGCGCAAACACCACGACCTATACTTTAGTGTCGCCCAAGCATGGCTCTTTGACCCCCGGAACCTGATTCTTCCATAGAAAGACCAAAGCTGTGTTTCACTACCAATTTTGTATAAGAAGATATCAGTAAAAATGGTAACACAGTCCTCAGATAAAACTCCATGCCATCAAGTTGATGCTGACTCATCAGAATCCTGCAAGACCGAGTACAACTGCCCCTTTGGGTGTCTAGGACTTTAAACCTTGAGAGTCGGTGGTCTTATCTTTCTCCCACAAAGCAGCTGTTGGTTCAAACCTCTGACCTTGTTAGCAGCTCAGTTTGCAACTCAGTGTGCCTGGCTTAGGGTGAATGAGTCAGTGTTGGCCTGTTAGCTAATGTCTTCTCATCCATCAAGCTTCCTTAAAGGGCACCAGTAGAAGTTTTCCATTCCTCCTGTGGGATCCTCTTGGGGAAAAAACCATGGACTTGCAAGACTGCATCCTCTTAACCAGGCTGACTCCTGCACATCTTCAGAACCTTAAAAATCTCAGTTCGAAGGGAAAGAGCAGGAAGCTGACAGCGAGGGGTGATGATACACCCCATGCAGGGACTGATTCTGGGGAGCAATCCTGTGGAGAATGAGGGTTCTGTCATCATGAAGCTTCCTGTAACTTCTCAGTCTCCTAAAATAAGCACCGAGGAAATAAAGGAGACATTTCCACAAATAAAGATGAATCTGTACAGTAGATTCTTCTCTTAAAATGTAAGTATTCTATTTATATATACTGGAAAAATCTATGGAAATAAAATTAATGTAGGTGATACTTGAGATAGTGGCTGGGACGAGGTTTGGTTTTCTTTAAAATCTGCACTGAAACAATTGCTAATAACATTACAGGATCAAATTCGATCAAGTCTTATGTACCAAATCTCATATGATTTTGGTCATACATTTCTGTAATGAGTGCTGGAAAACAATGTTTCTCAAAAAAAAAAAAAGGCTTGTCCCACTTTGAACATGGAAGATGAGAATTTTGTTATAGAGGATCACTTTGGCATTGCATGCCTACTCTTACTTACAGCCCTTTAAAATTCCATTAGTCTGTGCCCTTGGGGTCGTTCCATTCCAATTCTACAGCTGGGGTCAACAGGATTTTAGCATCCACGATCACATCCCTGGTGGTATCCCTCTAATATGTACCAAGGGACTTCCAGAGGGAATGGCTCCTCATTGGTGTTGAGCCTGTAACAGAGAGATTTGCCTAGCGACCCATGATGGGCCCAATTTAATCACAAGCACCTTTCGAAGTGGGCATGATGGAGGGAGGATGCAGATGGCCTACACAAGGATCTCAGCCAACCACCAGCAGGAACAACCAGGACCTTCATTCTACACAGTCTTCTGTGAACAATTTTATTGGCTATGGGAATGAATTCTCCCCCATGCCCAGTTCATCCCTGCTGCCAACACATTGCTTTTCAGATTTGTGAGCCTCCAAGCATCTAAACCAACTCGTCAGATTCTGAACTTACAGAACTATGAAGATAATAAATCTGTGCTGAGTTTCAATGTTTGAGAAACTTCTTAGGATAGCCACAGAAAACCACTATTGGCTAATGCTAGAAAAGGAAGGGGTGGGGGAGTGAGGAAATAAAAATGGAATGGCAACTCCAATGAGTCATAGGCTATCTTCTTTGGGAATAGCTTCATCTATAACCCTGAATTATCTGGAAAATACTATGTTTATGACTAAAACCAAAGGAGCGTCCAAATTAACCAGAGACACTGTGTGTGTTTGTATGTGTGTGTGCAGAGGGGTGGGTGTGGAGAGGACCCTACAAGGTACCAGAATGCTGCTTTTCTCTTTTGTGGCATTTCAATCAGCGGGAAGGGTAACTTGGGAGAAGCTGCAACCACAGAAGGCTCAGGAAGACATCTCTCACAGTCCCTCCAAGAAAGAGCCTCCTGCTGAAAAACGCAAAAGTGAAAGAGACATTTGAACCTATAGTCAAAACATAAAAGCACGAGAAAGCAGCCCTTATTTCTTTCCTCATCCCCTGGAACCAATTTGTAAAAGTAGTCCCCAATTCTAACAGTTAAAGAAATTACAAAGAGGTGTGATCAAGTGTACCGCAGTCTGATGTACGGTGTGTTATTTCTTTTTCAAAGCAACAGGAAAGAGTAAGCGCAGGATGTTCTTGACAAAAAATAAAGACGAATTTCAATTCTTTATGGTCACAGGCATCACCTAAGGACTTCCAGCTTTTACACTTAGGTGCTGCACACCAAACTCACTAGTTTATTTAGGTATAGAGAGAACACCACCATTCTTATCCAAGACCATCATCATGATTACCATTTAGGATTCACAGTTCTATAACAACTTTACAGTAAACACTTCACACATTGGACAGCCAGAGAAGTTTGTGAACAGTCTTGAGAGAAAGCTGTGTGTTGGGGCTGTGTGAAAGGCAGGACCAGCCAACATTGTGAGATTCTGAACAACAATGCTTGTGCAACAACACAGACGTGTGACATTTGAACACTTGATGGTTTTAAGATCTGAAAAGCTCGGTCTTCACCATCTTCAGCATGGTACTTTAAAAAGCACATGCGACAGACCTAAATTTCAAGATCCTTGAGGCATACTAAAGCTACCTGTATTTAGAAAGGGTGATACATTTATATTCAATATGGAGAAGTTAAGCCCTGCATTTAAAGAGCACCCTCCAGACAGCTTCTCACACACATCTGTGAGGGAGGCCGGCAAACGACGTGCCATGTGACCAGCTGCCACACGACAGCCTGTGGGACCCCAATGGTTTCCAGGTCTGCCTGCTATTTGTCTGTTTGTTCTGATAGCAAATGTTTCAAAAGGCTAAAATATAAAATTGCTATTCTCTCACTGGATTCATTTTAAAAATCAGGAGAAGGCAACCACACGTTGATCCAGGTGATTTAGAAAGTAAAGCTAACAGGAAGGACACAGAAAGGTACGGTGAGTGGCTTGAGACCGCAGGGTGAAGTCCAGGCCAAGGTACAGGAAAATTCACAGGCCAGGGCAAACAAGTTGATTATTCAGTGAGGGCAGATCTAAGGGTAAAGGAGGGGAATTCTAAAGCAAGGAAGGAAAACACATTTCAGTTTTTTAAGTAATCATTACTATCCCTATAATTTAAGAGTGAAGGCACAATTTAAATTTTGTTTTATAGCTGTGGGTATATTTCTCTTTCCTGTCATAAGAAAATGCTATCTATCTACTTAAAAAATGGGCTTTCCTTGTTACAAAAACTTACTTAAAAGCAACCTTTTGCTGTGAAAAAATAAAATGCATGCTTACATTTCCAGCAAAAGTTAACTACACAGTTTTCTAGGGCTAGAATGTTCCAGTTTCTTCCACAAATCTTTAATCAACACAAATAGACGCAGAATACATTTAAAAAATTGAAAAAAACCACACCCTGTATGAACCTTTAACAAAATTTTACGTTCATAAAGTTTCATGCTGAAATATCTTACAAATACTGATTTATTTATTTAACTGGAAAAGAGTGCTCCAGTAGTTGTTTCTTAAATTGCACTTTAAATGTAACTAAAACACACTACCCTGCTTGTCCTAATCGTCGTGTGCTGGCGCTTTCAAGTCCAAACTGCTTGAGACACAAACCATAGGTACCCAAACGCACGCCCCAGTCGTGACCGCACACGGCAGCACTGGGCCAGGCCTGCCGTCCACACTGACAACGGCCTGACCAAGTGACGGCTCCCAATCCCGCAGGCTGCTCCCTTCCCCCCTCCTTCCCGCTCCCCGCCCATTCTGATCAGGTGCAATGGAAGAAGGGTCCTTAAAACTCAGTCGGGTCTAGACTGCGGGCCCCCTGCCCCAGGCTGTGGCATCACATGCGTGACAAAGACAGTGAGGACTCACAATTTGTTTAA